>JAULKK010313433.1:0-11801 GCA_032355705.1 Rubia peregrina
TGATTTCCCGTAATGATGAATATTATTGAGAGACCAAATTATATAGATGATTACATAGAAGAGTTAGAGAACAAACTAAGCTCTAATACTAATCTTCAATATGACTTAGTCTAACACCTTACAGCTCCCTCTTTCTTCTTCTACTTTTTCAATGTGGAATTCTTATAATAGTAGTATCTTTTTCTTTTCTTCTATCCATTAAAACTGCAGTAATTCATATGATCAAGGTTGCATCTATCCTAACAATTTTCACTTTTCAAGAAAATACATTGGAAACTAAACTTACACTTTTAAATAAATATTTATTTAATAATAAATGTTTTAAAAGGTTGAAGTGGAAAAGTGTGGGGATGACACTTTTCCAAAAAGTTTCCCTTGTAGTTATAACTATAGATGTCACTTTTCAAGCGGGTGAGTTGGCAAACTACACACTTCTCCAATGATTAGCCACATTCTTTAAAGTGGAAAGGTCCTATGTATTTGATTTATAAAATAATTTTACACATTATTTAATTTAATTATAGTAAGAAAAAAGTGACTTTATTTTAATTTAAAGCATTTTACATTAAAGGCATTCGACATCTAGTGGTAAACTTTGGTGAGCGGTACCACTTGGAAAGCAGCATATGTGGCATCTGCAACAATAGTGAGAGGTCGTGCTACAAATTTTTTAATATTGCAAGCAGGTCCAAAAGTAGAGCCATTGGAGATGCTCTTAGTACCAAAAAAGTTCACTATTGAGAAAGAAATTCAAAAGGACTAATTTCTCGTTGTAGAAGATGAAGAAAATAATGAGGAAGGATAATTGTGTGGAGGCTCTTGAAGGAAGCTAGAAGGTGGCATCTGCAACAATGATGAGAGACCCTGCTACAAATTTTAAAATATTGCATGCACGTCTAAAAGTAGAACCATTGAAGATGCTCTTAATACCATCAAGGTTCAAAGTTGAGAAATTTAACGGGACTAATTTCGTGTTGTGGAAGATGAAGACAATATTGAGCAAGGATAATTGTGTGGAGGCTATTGAAGGAAGGCTAGAAGGTGTTGCTGATGAAAAATGGAAAAAGATGGATGCCGATGTTATTCTCGATCTGCATCTTGCATTAACTGATGAGTTGCTGTCAGGTATGACAGGAAAGAAGACTGCAAATAAGAAGAGATGACTTCCAATAGAATCTTCTTGAATTGAATACTTTAATCCTTTCAAATCCCAGAATCATCGTCGGTGACAGATCACGTCAGCATCTCTAATATCCTGTTCCCCCGAATAACTACGAGGGGTCATCAAAATTTACCAAACTCGCATGATCAACTTGTCATCAATTTGACGAACAACATTTTGATCTACTTTCTAGTCTTCAGTGAAATTGCATATGTGGTTGTTGAAGTAGAATTAAGAAGCAGAAACAAGGAGAACAGACATGCGGGTTCGAAGAAGGCGAAAACATTGGCCGTGATAAGAGGGCAATCAACGCAACATGGTTCCAGTGGGAGTCATGAGAGGTCTAAATCCAAAAGTATGAAGAATGTAAAATGCAACAATTGTGGTAGGATAGGGCATTTCAAGATGAATTGTTGGAGTAAGAAGTTGAGTGACAAACCTGAGTCATCAAATGATCATGGAAATGTGGCACATAGGTCTGAAGATGGTGAGGTTTTAAAAGTGAGGCAACAACAACAGTTGGAGGAAGAAAACCTTTTGTTGACGTACATTTGGCTACTGGACCCAACAACAACACTACACATGACTTCATTGAGGGAATGGTTTCATAATTATCAACCCGTCTCTGGAGGTTATGTACATGTGGGTGATGATCATGCCTTGGAAATTGCTTGTATGGGTACCATCAAAATAAAAATCTTTAATGGTGTAGTTCAAACCATTCAGAAAGTTTGACATGTGAAATGACTCAAGAAGAAAATTCTATCCATGGGTCAGTTGGATAGTCTTGGATGTAAGACCAATATTGAACATAGTCTTATCAAAATTTTCAAAGGTGCACTGGTGATGATGAAGGCGGAGAATATTGTTGCCAGTGTATTCATCCTTTAAGGAGATACAATTCAGAAGGCATGTGCCTATGTCATATCAACTTGCGAAGGAAAATAAGTAACGATGATATGGCATTTAAAATTGGGTCACGTGTTGGAAGGATATTTGAAAACTCCACAGACAAAGGATTGCTTCCAGGGCTCAAAATGATGAATCTACCATTTTGTGAGCATTGTGTTACAAGTAAGCAACACAGATTGAGTTTGAGCAGATATGGTTTTAGGAGTAAATTCATAGTTGACTTGATCCATTCTGATGTTTGGGAATCACCAGAGATATCACAAGGTGAGGCAAAGTATTTTGTCACTTTCATTTATATTCTAGGAGATGCTAGGTGTACCTCATCAAGAATAAGTCATATGTATTTTAAAGCTTCAAGCACTTCAAAATGGGTGAAAATTTGAATTTGGGAGAAAGATCAAGTGCTTGAGGGCATACAATGGAACAACGTACTAGGATGGCGAGTTTCTTGCTTTCAGTAAGCATGAAGTAATTAAAAGGAAGTTTATAGTCACATACACACCTCAAAAAATGGGGTAGCAAAGAGAATGAACAGAACTCTCGTAGAAAGGGATGAGAGCAATGTTGAAGACTGCAATTCAACCTAACTTTTTTGGGCGGAAGAAGCTAAAACAACTTGTTATGTGATAAACCGCTCACCATTAACGGTGATTGAAAGACGCCGATGGATATGGATTGGTAAACCAACAGTCTACTCTGGTTTACATGTATTTGGATTTCCTGTTTAATGCCCATGAAAGAATGAAATTAAATTTGAAATCTCGGAGGTGTTTGTTCTTGGGATATGCTGATGGAGTGAAAGGCTATAGCCTGTGGGATCCCACTACCCACAAGGTTATCATCGACAGTAATGTACTTTTAACAGATAATCATCTACTGCAAAAAGAGAAGAAGGCACACCTAAGGAGATTTCAGAAACTACAACAATATTCATGGAAACAGAAATAGTACATGTTATCCCAACACCAGAAGATAACACACAAGAACAAATTGATGCAGGAGTTCCAGAAGGTCATCGGCCTACTCGTGAGATAAGACAACTTGTTTAACTTTAAGATTATGTTGCTGGAAGCAATGTTGCAAAGTGTCTTTTAATGGAGGATGGAAAGACACCAACTTTCCTAGAGGCAATGAGTAGCACAGAAACAACTCTGTGGATGAAAACAATGCAGGAAGAGATGGAGGACATACAAAATAACAATACCTGCGAAGTGGATGCATTACCAAAGGGGAGATAATCCATTAGTAATAAATGGGTGTATAAGTACAAACGCAATGCCGATGATTGAATAGAATGGTACTATGCAATACTAGTGGCCAAGGGATATGCACTAAAGGAAGGTATTGATTTAAATAAAAATATGTTTTCATGTTGTTAGACAAATAAGAATCAGGACTGTACTAGCTATGTGTGCTAGTCTTGATTTACATCTAAAATAGTTAGATGTAAAGACAACATTTCTTTATAGATATGTGGATGAAGAAATTTATATGCTCCAACCAGAATGTTTTGCTGAAAAAGGCAAAGAGAACTTGGTTTGTAAGTTAAAAAAATATATACACGGTCTAAAGAAAGTATTGAGATGTTGGTACAAGCGAATTGATTCCTTTATTTAAAGTCTTTGATACAACAGACTCACTTCATACTATTATACGTACTACAAAAGGTTTGATGAAGATAACTTTATTATCTTGATGTTGTATGTGAATGACATGTTGGTAGCTGGCCCCACCAAAGATCAGATCCAGGAATTGAAGGTACAGTTAGGTAGGGAGTTTTAGATGAAGAATTTGGGATAAGTAAGCAAGATTCTAGAGGTGCAGATTCACTGAGACATGAATATAAGAAGATTTTTCTTTTTCAGAAGAACTGCAACAAAATTTTGCGACGCTTCAGCATGCAATACTGTAAGCATATTTCTCCCCCACTTCCTACTAGTTTCAAGTTATCCTCAAGTATGTGTCCTAGCAATGAAGATTTCTTGAGTAACGTATGCATCAACAGTGGGAAGTTTGAAGTTTTCCATGGTATGTACTAGACTAAACATTGTACAGGCAGTGGAAGTTGTCAGTGGGTTTATGGAAAATCCAAGTGAAAAATATTGGAATTCTGTGAAGAGGATTCTAAGGTATATCTTTAGAACCTCAAATGTTGCATTATGTTATGGAGGATTGGGTTTTATTGTCAATGGTTATGTTGATTCAAATTATGTAGGAGAACTCCCTAAAAGCAAGTATACTTCTAGGTATGTGTTCTCTATTATAGCTAGAGTTGTAAGCTGGATTTCAAAATTGCAGTCGATTGTGGCCCTTTCCACAATAGAACTGAAATATATGGAAGTTACAAAAGCTTATAAGTAAGCAATTTGGATACACAAGTTTATGGAGGAACTTAAGCACAAATAGGAGAAGATTATTGTTTTTAGCGACAATAAGAGTGTCTTGCATCTAGAAAGGAATCCATCTTTTCATTCAAGGACAAAAGACATATGGGTCAGTGTTACTTTGTTCACAAAATAGTTGAAGATACGAGTGTATATTTTTAGAAAATTCATACTGATGATAATAAGATTTTATGACAAAGCCGATCAACGTTGACAAGTTTGAATGGAGAAGATCATCGTGTGGTTTGGTTGAAGCGAAAGTAAGCATGGTTTGGCGAAGGATGGTTAGACAATGTGAATTTAAAGTGGGTGATTGTGAATGAGTTAAATTCACAATGCCAACAATTGTGGGCTAAGCTACTATGAAGGAATATATGTGCGAGCTCATAAGGTAATGTGAAAGCTTGGGATTGCAAATGAGCAAGATTTCTCCAACCAAATTTTTGCTTATTTTGTAGGATTGTGTTCTTAACTTCTTGCATTGTATGGGTGGCAAGAAGTTCTTAGATTTCACTATAAATAGAGAAGGGTTTGAGAATAGAAAAACACACAAAGAGCATAGCTTAAGAAACATTTATGGGAGGTCATCACCGTACCTCTCAAAGTTACAATTTATAAGCCCTAAATGGGTCCTAAATACAATTAAGTAGATAGCGGTAAATCATGATCGTCCACAAAGAAGAGGTGTTTTCCTAAGGGGTTTTACATACAATGGTGAATACTACACTAGTTATAAAGATATGCATATGTATATGAGCTTGTAAAGAGGGGGGGTTTTGGGTTGGTTTTTCGATGTTATCAATTTAAAGACCAGCTAAACTAGCAAACAAGGTAAATCTACTATATAAGCAACAACTAAGAAGTGTTTAAACACAAAGTACGGGACCTTGGGCGTAAATGATTTCTACTTCCAAACATCTTATCTATCATTGAAAATACAACCTATTCAATACTTTTACTACTTGTTGTGAAGATAAATCTTCTATCCTTTTTTGATAGTTTACAAGAGTGAATTCGACATCTCTCGCTAAACCTCAATAATGACTCATTTAGTCGATCAACGCCTAAAGGTATCCCATTAGTGGTATTAAGCACGAAGAATCAACAAACTTGGTAACACTTATAAACACTACACCATGACTAAGCATTGAACCAATTCATGCATTTACACAAGATTAGTCAAGAACGTTCAACGTTCATAAACTTCTCCTATTAGCTACCCAAAAAAACATGATAAAAAATTCGACATTATCACATTTATCTAGCATTCCTCAAATCATCAACCATATTAGAAGCTTTAAATCATGCCTTTGGATTTCATATCAAGAGAAAGGAGAATTAGCTATTTTCTCCAAACCCTAACAAGTAATCATACAAGCAATTCATATACTCAAACTTTCAAAACCATTAATGTATTCAACAACCAAATTTAAGCACAATAAATACACAATAGCAAAGCATTAAATAGCTTCATACAATGTTCTCAAGAAATGAACTTAGAAGCCTTAATCAATTAATCCAAGACTAAGTTTAGTTACTAGAATCCATACTAAACAACAATAGTAATTCAAACATGAAATCAAGAAGAAAGCAAGATGACAAATTGAAGAAAAACTAGGGTTTATGGCTCAGAATTTGGAAGAGAAAAGTTCTGGATAAGAGAGGGGATAAGAGAGTTTTATAGTACAAAAAGTCCAAAAAGAAAATCTGGGAAAAGGGTCGTCGTGACTCGCGACACATGCGTTGCGACTCGCGACGGGCAGAGCAAGCTATCCTCACATGTTGTCTTCTTTTGGTCTAAGTGTAGTTATCTCTTTATCCCTTCTTCAGGTTTTCAAGGTCTTCATTGTCTTCAAAATGTAGTCTTCATGGCCTTCAAATCTTCCAACGATTACCTCGTCTCACAAAATTTGTATTAAAAGTGATAAGAGCGCTAAAGTCTCTCTTAACTCTAGTAATAGAATTTCAAGGTAAAATGGAGCATCCAAAGCACAAAAGCATACCAAAATTAGTACAAAGATCAAAAAATCATCGTATAATATGAACATGTCAATTTATCTCTACTTATTGCCTTTTTTCTAGTTGTTTCTCCTTTCTACAATAGAGATTAATTAGTTATCTCATTTTAATTTGAGAGAATGTGTTGTATCACCACCTTTTTTCGTTAGTGAAAACATCCTAAATTTGCCCGTGGTTTTTCCCCAAGTTAGTTTTGGGGCTTCCAAGTAAAATCATTGTGTCCACTTCTTCATGATCATTTTAAACTTTAGTTGTTATATTAGTTAATCCACCATTATATTTTCCTACAAGTGGTATCAGACCCATGGTTGTGCTCGGGATGAGGGTTGTGTGTGTGCCATGTGGAGCCCACAGTTGTGCCCATAGTGCTGGCAATTGTGCCCTTTTGTTGAAAGTCTCTTGCAAGGGGTTTTTAGGTGGCGTGTCTCGCAGGTGTGGTGGCAGTGCAAGATGATCCGCAATAATGAAGGACACTGTTATGTGATCCTTCATTGGGGAGGGGGATTGTTGGGAGTGTTCAGTCCAAGTCCCACGTTGAAACTTGAGAGAGCACTTGATCAATATATAAGTGATAATCCCACCACATTAGTATGTAAACTTTTGAGGTTGGACCAAATATCAAAACCATACGGGTTTAACCCTATGCGGACAATATCATAATAATGTTGGATGGAGAGGACTATGCAGTCCCAACACAAACAACATGTGAAAAATGAATTCACCTATCAGCTGGAAAACTAAATTTTCCACCCTAACCAACACATCTTTAACAACTCCCTTAGGACTAGTTTGTGACTGATTGGCTAGTTGATTAATTACCCCTTAGGTTAAGTTTATGAGTGATCAGCTAGTTGAATTACCTCATTGCCCTAGTCTTTTGAAGCTCACCTAAGTTAAGGATTTTAGGAGGGAAATGGTATAGAATTTATATATGCCCCAAAATCTATCATAGCTTCCTTTACCAAGACACACCTAAGTTAATAGGGATTGAAAACATTTTTGGGTCACCATTATTTTTTAGGTAAACGTTTATAGTGCAAAGTGGATATATGTCCTCCTATTTTAACCTTCCCTACTTTCTTAAGTGTCTTACTCCTCTTTTTAGTGCATGCATCTTTCGAGAACTTAACATAATGGGGAATTTTCTCTATAGCATGAAGCAAATGAATATTTACCTCGCACGTTGGGAAGATTTTAGCACTATCCTAGTTGTCCATGTTGATTTACTTCTTTGTTATAAAGGGCGCTAAAAATGGCAAGGAGGGGTGACTCTCTCAAGTTTCTTCGTGGCGGGCATACGTGGAGAGTACCTATAATGGGTTTCTTTATTTTCGATCTCCAACTTCTTGGAGGTTCCCTCAACTCAGTCTTTCTCTTCATCTCCTACTTTTGTGCTCTTCAAAAATGCATCTTCCTCTTGCTCAATTTCCTTCTTGGACTCCCTCACTTCCTTACTGCTTTACCAGGTGATAGCACTCACGTTTTACCTTGGTTAATCTCCGGTTGGGAGGGTATTTTTACTAATTCTCTAGCTTCTAAATGGCTCACGGAGATGGTAAGTTGGCCTACTTGGACTTCCAAGTTCTTTATGCTTGAGAAGACCCTCGTGCCCAACTCATAAATGTCTCGTCTAGTACGTGCCGCAAAAATCTCATTGCTCTTTGTCACTTGAGCAACTGCTTCCATGAGCTCCTTCTTACGGACTTGAAATTTCCACCTTGTGCCTCTGAAGTTCTCTTGCCTCTTGTGTAGATATTTGGAGGGCCCTAGTTATAATTTTGACCATTTTCGTAATTGGGGAGTCCATCTTGGTCATCTTGTCATCTAAAGTTTGGATAGTCTCTATAACGTGGGTTAAACCTTTGGCATAGGGGTCATAATTCCTTTATGCTCCTTGGTTCTTTTGAAACCATTATCCTTGAACTCCTATACATGGATTTTTTTCCTCCATACCCTTGTCCTCCTTGGTAGTTGACGGTTTTTACTTCTTCAACTTCATAATCTTGCAATTGTGGACGAACATTGGTTGGATGATCGAGAGAACATATCCAACATGTCTTCATTTGTTGCACTCTCCCCTTTATGAATTATTTCATCGTGGGTGTAAGTGCTTTCACTTGCTCCTCTAGCTTTGGGGAAGTGGGGTTCACCTCTTCGGTTGCCTTTAGCCTTGACAGTGTTCCAAATTACCTAGTCTCATTAGCCATTTCTTTTAAAAGGTCTATAGCATCTTTTGGAATTTTTTTGGATATCAATCCATTTCAAGGGCCGTTGACCATCCGCATGTCTTCATCCGATAAGCCTTGAAAGAAGTAATATATCAACTTCCCATCATTGAATGAATGATATGTATAACTCGCCAAAAGTATCTTAAACCTCTCCCAGTACTTATAGAGGATCTTGTTAGCATGTTGGGAAATTTTTGAGAGTTGCTTCTTTAACACAGGGGATTTGGAAGAGGGGAAAAACATCTCAAGAAACATTTGTTTCATATCGATCCAACGCGTGATACAACAAGGCATAGCATTACCAATCCTTACCGCATCTCTCAACGAGAATGGAAATGATCTCAAGTTTTATTCATCCTTTGAAACTCTCGGTAGCTTCATGTTAGTGAAAACAAGGCAAATTTTGGATAGATGCTTATTCGAGTCCTCTATGGTCATACCATGGAAGGTGAGTTGGAAATAGATCATCCCGATCTTCAACTCACAAGTAACATTGGTGGGCAAAGTTGAGAAAATGATACAAAATGGTTGATTCTCCAAATTTGGACCCATCAACTCCCTTAGTGTAAGATTGTCCTCCACCATTGTGTTCTCTTCTACCTCAAGTGGTTCTTGGTGAGTTTCTGCACTGCTCTACATCTCCTTTTATGTCTCCTTCAGTTACCTGTAGTTTGTGAAAATAGTGCAGTGGTCCTAAGTTAGTGGTACATATATGTACCATAAATAAGAGAAAAGGCAATACTTTCATTGTAAACAAGAAACAAGTACAAGAAAAGTAATGGCAACAAGCGAACAACCAACCAATATTAGCTCAATCAACAAGATTCTCAAAATTTTGATATCAACAGAATAAATTTCCAATTTCAAAATCAAATTCATTCCAGGCACTCATTGGCTTTGTAAGATGTTGCAATTTCGGATCGCAGGTCGGAGTTAGGAAGGCTTGCGAAGTCAAAATTTGATTATGCTTTGTGTTTGCTGTGTTCCTTTACCGGTTGACGTTTCAGAATAGTTCTTTTTCTATATTAATTGATTAATTTATTTTGTTCCAAAATTGGAAAGGAAATTGGCCATATAATTGCTGATATTGCGAGATAAAACATGCCTTTAGAATGGTTGTTGAAAAAAATGAATAACTGTAAAAGAAATATATTCTTAAGTGCATGGCATGTCCACAATGAGCAATACAGTTTAGTAATTTCTGAAACTAATACATAAATTTTAAGACAAACCTAATTGTAAGACAAAATGAGAAAAATATACTAAACTTGAATGTAGTAATGTGGATAAAAGAAATGTGACTAAACTTGAATACATAGCTAGCCTTAATGTATTAAAAAGTAAAAAAAATGTAAATTATATGTTAAAGTACTTATGAGATTTTTCTACCACTAATGTTACTAAAGGTTGGTATGTGGTACCTTAACTTGAACTAGTTTTCAGGTTTTGGTTAAGTTGAAATTCATGAACCTAAACTACTAGATATTTTGGGAGGTATGTCTAACTAAAGCCATATAGAGTAATTAGAGTATGTGTAACCAAAGTCATACTTGGCTAAGAACAAAATAATAACCCTTCTAGTACTCCACACCATCATTTTAAAAATCTTGTTCGTTCGACGGAGGATGGAGGAATATAGACTTCTCCAACAACTTTTATATTGTTAAGTAAATCTCAAAGTTATACAAAATGCTCTATTAACCCATAACATGCCAGATGATATGAATTAAAATATATAAATAGATATCTTGTTCGAGGTAGTCTTTTAGTCATCCACTTCATGTGGTAGACTTCTTGCGGATTCTCAAAGGCTGTAATCTTAACCTTTATTAGTGTTTCCAGACAAATGGTCATTTGACATCAACCGAATGTATGCCGATGAAGCCTACAAACAAAGATTTAATAAGTAAAATTTTAAAGGAATCGACAAAAAGAACATATCTTTGTGTTGTATGCAAATTAATCAAATAATGAAACAAACATTATTACTAATCAACAATCTATAACTATACATTACAAAAAACAAAACAAACATATATTAACAAAAAAAGACTCCATCAAGCTTTGTATTGTCAAGTCTAAGCATTTCCATGGGGGCCCGGGGATAGACAAAGTCAATCCTGGCCCCAGCTCTTCCGACCATCTTCAGTCGCCCTTTCCATGGCTAGATGACCAGACCTCTGCCACACCGGGCAATGAGGGCATCACAAAGGGAGATGTTGTACAATAGGACTTTCAAGGCAACAATTGAGATGGGACTAAGATGTGCGGTATAGATGTGGTGCAAGTGGTGGTACTAGGGTTTGAAAGTTGTTGAGAAATACGGTGGTGGAATTATGCAGAAAAATACAATGGGAAAGGTGATGGATGTCACCATCTTGTGTTGTCAGTGAATCCTCTACAACGTATCTGTGATGACAAATAGAGGATTATGAATTATTTTTGGAACATGCAAGGGAACAAGGGTTGGTTTTGGAGTAGGGTAAGGATTGCGTCTTTTAGCCTTTTACGGGAAGGGGGAGGCAATCGTTGTAATAAATTAAGTCACTTTATTAAAAAGCTGTTGAATTGCCTTATAATCTTCCACTGCAGCGAGTCCTTATAAGTGTTTCAATTTCGGAAAAAATCATTTACATTACAAACTATGTTAGTCATAGTTACGAAAACAATTTTCGATTTGGAATAGAAAATGGATTTTCAAATAACCTTTCGACAAACCTTGCGATTTCGGAATTGACTGTGGTTGATAAACCCTTGCCGAATTTGGGGCACTCACATTCTCTTTAAGTCTTTGAAAATTTCCAGTTACCGAGGAAAACCCTTACATCAATTTGGATACTAACAATATGACATACATCAATTCTAAGCTACTCTAGAACATTTACTAGCGCTTTCCCACAATTCACCGAAAAAATATATTATTTAATATTTTTTATATTTAGGTAAGAATAACAAAAATCATGTATTTTGGAGCAATAGATAATGGGGAAACACGATTTTGGCCACAGTGTAATTTTCTAAAAATGTGTACAAGTAATCAATGTTGACTTTTGAGGCCCTTCCGTTCACCAATACATGCCCAAATCGCAAAGTCGC
>JAULKK010313462.1:0-11800 GCA_032355705.1 Rubia peregrina
GTATGTTGCTTATGCTAGACCATTTATGATATGATGCAAGCTCCCCGTGCTTGGTTTAAAACGTTTCAGTTCCTTTTTGGTTTGCTTGGGTTTTGTATGAAGTTCTGTCGATACCTCATTATTTGTATTTTCACAGTATGCCTCTTTACTTTATTTATTGGTTTGTGTTGATGACATTATTCTTACTGGGAATGATGGTCATCTCATTTGGAAGTTTATTGATCAGGCTAATCAGGAATTCAAGATTACAGATATTGGCACTTTACAATATTTTTTGGGTTTGAAGGTTGTTCGTACTTCCAATTAATTATTCATTGGCCAGGCCAGATATGCCAAAGACATTTTACTGCGCGGTAGAATGCAGGATTTGGTGTCTGTTGCTATCCCATTTGTTGCATTTTTGCAGCTTTCCAGCTCTTCTGGTAAGCCTTTCGATCCTACACTTTATCACTCGTTGGTTGGTGCACTACAGTGTTTGTCGATTATATGTCCCGACTTGCCTTATGTTGTGAACATGGTCAGTCAGTATATGCAGGCTCCTACTGTGACCATTATCAGGTTGTTACTCAAATTCTGCACTATGTACGTGTTACTCTTCACTATTGTCTTTAGTTTCCTGCAAATTCGTTTGTTTTACTAGTTTTGGGTTGAATAGATGCTGATTGGGATCAGTTTATTGAAACTCGTAGTCTACGTATGGTTATGCTATATTCCTTGGTGGTAACCTAGTTTCATAGAGTAAGAAGCAACATACTGTCTCTAGTTCTAGTTCAAAATCAGAATATCGGGCTTTGACCTTACCTAATAAAAAGATCCTGACACCACCCAAATCTTAGAATACATATATTTTGAAAATCTCACCTTTACTGTTTGTTTCTAGTTCCGCCTCACTTCTTTGATCATTTTCTTCTCCTTCCACTTATAGCAAAGTTTGGCAAAGTCCGTCTTTCCATATGAAGAAACAGATTGAATTAGAATTATAAAAAATTAAAAGGTATTCGTTGCAATATTAAAATTTTATTTTGCATTTATGAATGGATTAATACAACCCAAAATTTTATCTTGATTTCTTCTAACTTTCTATTTAAACTTTGATTTTAGAAAGACCGTATTTCAAGAGACGAATTCTAAAAATAAAAAAAAAGTCAGGTAAACCAGAAATCACATTATATTTCAGATTTGATTTAGATTCTTGTTAGGAATTGTTTTGGTTTCTTTTGTATAATCTATGAGTGGTTTTTGGGTTTAGATTTGATGTCTGTTTTTCTTTCTTAATGCGAAACTGCTGCATAGTTATAATATGGTGATGTGAAGATTGAATTTTTATCAACCTATATCGTCATAGTTTACTTCTGCTTCATATGGGTTGCATTACAAAGAATGATAACAAAAATTATGATGTAAAAATTATGATGTGGTGATTGAAATTTTCATATGGGTTGCATTACAAAGAATGATAACAAAAATTATGATGTTATGATCGAAATACTTAGGATCCTATATGGTCATAGTTGAGCTTAATGTTAATAATTTGCCGATAATGTCATAATTTACTGATTGAAGACTCAATTAGACATGTTTAATTTAGAATAAAGGGATAAAGAGTTAACCTACAGGGAATTGGATGCTTGTTAGCGGTTGAACATTTGTGCTGCAACCATTTAATTTCCACTTCAAATGCTCCATTATTTATTTTGGAATTGTTTTTCTCTTATTTTTTTAATTTATACCAATTATTTTTCAACATTATGTTCTTTGTATATTAATTATAAATAAGTAATAGGTAAAATCTTGGTGAAAAATAATATTAGAAACAATAATTAGTCTATAAATTAATTAAGTTTATTTATTGAGATTCGACTTTAATCATATATCACTCAAATTCTACATTTAATTTCTTTCATTCGAAAATATAAACATTAAAATTAGTAATTAAAAATACTGGAGTAATATTTTAAAAAGTAGAATAGCATTGTTATTAGAGACCCTCTCTTTAAAAACGGTCTTTTGGAAAGACCAAGGTTTAAACTGCAAATTAGAAGAAATTAACACACACATATATAAATATATACTCCCTCCGTCCCGCTATTAATTGCTTAATTTGACTTTCGGAAGTCATGTCATCAATTTTTAACTATTAATATCTTTATTTATGTGTGTAAAAGAAATTCAGAAAAAAAATATGATATAAAAATACATGATGAATCCAACGACATATAATATGATAATAGTCTTACATATAGAATAATAGAATTTAATGGTTGAAGTTGGGTTAATTTGATTTCCAAAAGTCAAATTAAGCAATTTATAGCGGGACGGAAGGAGTATGTGTTCTTATAGTATATAGATAAATTTTCATTAGCAATTTTTAAAATGTTTATTAGTTATACAATATACTCACACGATTACTTGTTTTAAGAGTCTGTTTGCACCCTCTTTGTTTTAATCAATTTATTTCGAGATAACTTGCAAGAAAATTATAGATATGAGGAATTTACATTATATACTGCTTAATAATGTACTAATCATGTGCAATGGAATGAAATGTTCCTGGTTCAATCCATGATTGTCCTGTTGCATTAATAAAAGGGGAGGAAAAACATGTCTTACTGAACTATTGAAGAAAAAATTATTAAAAATTTAAAAATTAAAAGAAATATTGCAATATTACATTATTTATTCTGAGATTTTAGTTTCATTAATATATTTTATTTTCTAATATACTATTAATTGTGCCCCTACTGAATTTATTTTATAAATCTGCCACTGCCCATATCCTACGCCAAACAAATTCCGGTTCATAAACTATTATCGGTTAGTTCAGGGGTCAAGAGTGTTCAAATAATAAAGGGAAAAGTTCATAAACAATCCTATTAAATTTTGAAAGTGAAGGTATAACCTTGAAAAGTCTGAAAATGTGAAATTGGCCATAAGTTTTTGTAAAATTGTGCAGTTATACCCATTTTTTCTTAATTATGGCATTGACTCAATGAAATCAGCGGTTAACCAAACATAAAAGACAAAATTACCCCTGAACTCAAAACTGGATGTGTAACCCACCACTGCAAAAGCCTACGCAAAGTTGAATGCCAATGCCACCGCAAAGATGAATTTCTTAGGAATTGTCGTCGGCAAAAAACCAGTGTCGGTGATTGCCTCCTCCTCATTTTGTGGCCCAAATGAAACCCATCTATGTCCTAAAACCCAACGTCCTAGCACCCGGAGTCAACATCCTCGCCGCCTGGCCTCACGAGGTCGCACCGTCAGAAATCACCTCCGACCACCGTGTCACAAAATTCAACGTCATCTCCAACACCTCCATGACATGCCCTCACGTCTCCGACATCATCGTCATCGTGATGATTCGCTCTGCCCTAACCCCACACCACCGCTCAACCCGACCATCTTTGGAAACCCTAACCCTACACTGCTCAACCCCCACCACTGACAACCTAGCCGCTCAGTCCTACCACTACCGCCAAAATAACCCACCACTACCAGCGCATAACACACCACCACCATGTTGGAACCTTCGCCTACTCACCCAACTGTGTTTGCACTACAACTCGCCCCCCCATTCGCACTACCCTCGCGATTGCTCGACATTCACAACTGGTGGAGATAGGAGGAGATGCAAGGAGAAGATTGGAGGAGATGAGGACGGGAGGCTGAGTGGTGGGTTTCCGGCGGCTGCAAAGATAAGGGCGGAGGAGATGAGGACGAGAGGCTGAGTGGAGAGAAGAGAGAAGAGGTTATTGTTGTCTTTTCATATATTATTATTATTTTGAATTTTTAACTTGGGGTATTGTGGTCATTTCACCAATTTTCACCAAGTTGGTTGTTGACATTTTGGTCAACAAAGTCCATGGTTAGATTTTCTCTTTCAAATTTTACAAGGTTATATCTGCACTTCCAAACAAACATAGGGTTAAAATGCACTTTTCTCAAAAATGAATGAAGGACCAAATGTGAACGATGGCAATAGTTTAGGGGTCAAAGAAGTCGTTTGCCCTACCCCCAGTAATAAGTTGGGCTCACCGATGAGGCATAAATTGTAGATAAAAATCATAAGTTGACTGATAAGAATTAAGAAAAAGAGGGTGCTATAGGAAATGACTGGAAAGATCGAAGAGTTGGAAAAAGAAGAAAATTTTGATTGGCAAAGCATTTTATTTGAAAATTATTGGGAATGAGTGGTTTTGTGTTTATTATCAGTTCTTCCTTTTGGATTGAGACTTGTCATTTAGATAGATGGGTCTTCACTGCCACGAAAATACATGACCAACCCCACAAGAAGCAGTTTGGGAAAAATGGATATGATTGGAATTTCCAAACTTTCCTAAAAAAGTAAGGGAGTCAGGGGAAAACAGAAAATAACAAAAAGTGGCGGCGGATAAACCGAGCCAAGAAAACAATCACATTCAAGCGCAAATAATGGAAATAAGGTTATAAAAGTTATAGGAAGTGTCCAACTTCTAAGACTATGTCACTGAAGGAGTGCACATCTCTTCATCCCCGGAGAATTACTCATAATTTGCAATGTTTGAAGAACTTTCACCACTGAAAATACAAGTTTAAACCCTTTCCTAGGTGAGATGGGAATCCCAGGTCCAACTTAAAGTTCGTGCCTCTTGCTGAATTTGTGGGGGATGACTTTGGGGGGACAGTGGCAACAAACAAGGCGGTGGTGCAACAATCAATGGAGCCACACATAGAAGGTGGGCATGTGGAACTCTGACCCATCATGGACGAACAGAAGTTGACGGTGAAGGAAAATTGGGTAGAAAGGGAGGACGTTAAGGGTGACGGGGAAGATAATGCTAGTATACTCATAACTGTTGAAAAGGATGGTGTGATCATCAAACGCCAAACCGCAGCCAACAAGGGGAAATACACAAATAATAAGGAAGAATGTTGCCAATAGCAAGGCAAGGCGATTGACTTTTGTGAGGCGACCAGGCAGAGACGTCATTATAGCTCAGAGCCAGATCCGGAGGAGGCGTCATACTCGAGTGACATAGAGATAGGACAACTTGGAGAGTGTGAACCAAAAATTATGCTAGAAGGGACAACGCTAGCTTTTAATAATAGAGAGAGTGGAAATCAGGAGTCTACGGAAGAAGGAAAAAGGTAAGGAGATGAAGAAGATAATGATAGGAAAAGAAGTAAATGCAAAAGGACTTACTTAGACGTGAGAGTGTGAAATCGAATTCGAAGCAATGAGTTGAGTGGCTAAGGATCAAGAAGGATGCACCAACATTTTATAACTGATCTATCATTTGATTGTGAAAGGAAACTATAATAAGAGTAGCATCAGAGTGATTAAAGGCATTGAGGCCATGGAGATCTTGGATTATAGGAAGAGAAAAACATAACTGAGTGGCTGGGGAGAGTCTAAAACTAATAATAAGGTTTTTCAGGTCAAACTGGAGGACGAGAAGTTGGAAGTTCTGAAACAAGGAAATTTTGAGAAGCCGAGTCAGTTGGATCACAAAGAATGACTGAAAGTGAAGAATCAAGTTAAGAATAATGGAGTATAGTATGTTCTTACAAAATATCTCAGATACTTTTTCTATGCCAAACTCTGTACCTCCTACTAGAACCATTGACCATCAATTACTTTGAAACCGAGACTGTACCATTTAAGATTAAACCGTATAAGTATCCATAAGCTCACAAAAATGAAATGAGAAACAAGTGAATGGGATGCTTTAGAATCAAGTTATCCAGAACACCACAAGTCAACCATTATGCTCTTATGTATTGTTGGTTAAGAAGAAGAATTGAACTTGGAGAATGGTCATCGATTATTGAAGATTGAATGATCTTACAGTGAAATATAGGTTCCATATACATGTGATTGATAAATTACTAGATGAATTGAATGGGTTATATTTTTCTCCAAGTTAGATTTGAGGTAAAAATACCATCAAATTAGAGTAGGCAGTAAAGATGCTCATAATACATCATTTTAGACCCACAATGATCATTTTTTAGTTTCTGGTGATGCCTTTTCAGTCTTTAATGAATCAAGTGTTCCACCCTTATTTGAGAAAATGTGCTCAAGTTTTTACGATATTCTGTCTTATATCAGTACTCTCTCGAAGCATATTGAACATCTCAGGAAAAATTTATGGTAAGGAGGAAAACCATATTATATGCTAAATGGTCTAAGCGCATTTTTGCTGAGAAGTAAGTGGGGTATTTAGTCCATGTCATTTCTTCAAAAAGTGTTGGAATGGATCCACAAAAGTTAGAGTGTGTAGATAAATGGCTTATTCCTTCTTCTATTAGGAATCTTAGGGAATTCTTGGGATTGACCGAGTACTGCAGAAGGTTTATCTATGGTCATGGAATCATGTTAACTACCTTGTTGAAGGACAACTTTAAGTGGACTAAAGAAGCTACTATGGCTTTTAATGACCTTAAGACCAAATTAACTACTACTCATTTTCTTAAACTTCCAAACTTTGATAAATCATTCATCATTGAAACTAATGAATGTGACATAAGCATGAGGGCAATTTTAATGCAAGAATATAGACCTATAGCATATTTGAGCAAGGTTTTCTGTCCTACAAATAAAGGCTTATCAAATTATGAAAAGTATTTATTGACCTTGGTGATGATACTTTATAAGTGGAAATACTATTAAGTTGGAGCTCATTTCATCACGAGGACAGATCAACAATGCCTTAAGTACTCGTTAGATCATAAAATACATAATTCCCTTTAGCACAAATGAATTACAAAATTGCTAGGTCACAGTTTTGAAATTCAATATAAATAAGGGTAATCAAATCAAGCTGATGATGCACTTTCTATGAGGCCGCATCTCATTGTAGATGATGATGCAGGGATAAGCCAAGATACCAACATTACAAAATTAAGATGACAAAGTCATAATCAACAAAATATAACATCACGTGATCAATTTAGAGAATGTCACGAATTTGGGAAATGATCTTAGTCAACAAAGTAATTATGTAGAAAATGATGGAATTGGTGGGCAGATTCAAAATCAAAGAATGGTGGGAATAATTCATGAAGCAGATTTGGGAAAGTCTAATGACATTTAGAGAAAGAGGTGAAACTATAATTCAAAAGTCGAACTTGGAAAGGTCTAATGACAATTGGATTGATTAGAATACAATTCAGAAGACAAAGTTGAGAAAGTTTGATGAAAGATTACCCGACTAAGAAAATAATCAGATACAAAGATAGCAGATGTTGATACAATAGAATGGGATCAAGAAAGTACTTTTGAAGCAGGAAATAAAGATGATGAAAAGTTGGAGCAAGTGATCAGTGCATTTTTGCTAAGTCAAGTTGAAGAGAAAGGTAGTAACATTGATTAAGAGAAGGGTAATTCTTTCATGGGAAAAAAACTGGACAAGAGTACTATTTATGAATGAGTAGGAAGTAAGGTGAAGCGGGATTTATATACAAAACTTGGCATGCATGAAATTCACCGGATAAGAACTATTACTTCATCCTTACTTCCCACGTGGGTGATGAAATTGGAATGAGCTATAGAGATGATAATGTGGCTCAAGAAGTTATAGCCTAACTTCTTTAAGACAAAGACTTGGTATTAGTGTTCAATTAAGCCAATGGCATTCTAAAAAGAGATGGAGAATTTATGTGGAGGCTTCTGGAAGTGTTAGAAATAATATTTTACCTACAATGGATTCTTCAGTTGTTGGAGGGCACTCTGGCCAGATTTATACTATTAAAATAGAGCAACAAATAGTGGAATTTGAGAAGGCTTGCATTGTTTGTCAGAAAAACAAAATTGAGCATTACAAATGTTCTAGTTTGTCATATATCTTGCCTATACTTAACCAAGCTTTGAGGCATGTAACCATGGATTTTTTTTTATATTTTTGAAAACTACCTTTATCTGAAGGTTGTGATACTATTTTGGTATTAATGAATCGTTTGACCAAGTAAATTCATTTTATATACATGTCATATCCCTTCGCAGCTAAGATGGTTGATATTGTATTTTTTAATGAAGTGTGCAGGTTGCACGGAATTCTAACAACCATCACAAAAGATAGAGACAATATGTTTATTAGTCTATTATAGAATGAGTTAATTTTTAAGATTGACATGAATATGCGGTATATTTATGCATATCACCTAGAAACAAATGAACTAACTAAATGGGTTAACCAAATCCTAGAGGGATATTTGAAATGCTTTTGTGGGCCAAAGAACGGGTATTTGGAAGGAGTAGTTATCAACTTCACAATGGTAATATAACATATCCTATCAGGCTAGCATAAACTTGATCCCTCATGAAGCATTATATGGGGTTAAAACTATTTCTCTATCACTACGAACTCTTAGTGACATCCTATTTTCAGATACTAAGAGAACAAAGAGAAATTTTGATTTAGGGTGTTGAGTCCAAATTTTGTATGGCTTGCTCGATGCTTTTCCCGTTCCTAAACTACAAAACTAACATACTAAGGTCAGGCAAGCCGGTGCGGGGATGTGCTAGACCATGTAGAGAGTTGGAAACATGTAGAGGAAGAATGATACGTGATCTTACCTTTTTTCATGTCCATCCCCTTGATATATGGTTTGGTGGTTGATGTGACTAGACCCATCACATCATTCTTTGTTCTTTAGCCGCTGGGTTCAGCTCCCACTGTAGGGTTGAATGGATAGATGATGGATCATTTGACCATGCCTTATTATAAGGGGATTGGATTTTCTTGTATATTCAGAATTGTAGACAGGTTTTAGCACAGAGTAATTTTATCCTAAGCTATCACCTAGATACTATGACCATTACCAGGTGGAAAGGAAAATTAGAAAAATGGCTTACATGCTCAAGTTGCCCTTAGGGAGTAGAATACACCCAGTATTTTATGTGTCATTACTTGAGGAGTTTGTGGAAAACCTCCAAGAACACATGAAGTTATACATGTAGCAGAACTGGATAATAACTCAGTTATTGAACCAATCAAGGTTCTGAAACAAAAAAAAAATCATTATCAGGAACAATGAAGAGGTGATACAGTGGTTGATGGAATGGAAAATTCTACCTTTGGAAGTTTCTGCAAAAATGTTTATGTAATTATACTACAATTCCCATCTTTTAAAGATTGAGGATTTTGTGGCTTGCTTGTGTTGTACATCATGCTTGGATATTTCTACCACCTCAGTTTTTCCTTTTGTCAAATCTTTCCATATTGATGTTTCAACATATATTTTCCATGTTTGCATAATTCTCACAAATTGCCAATAAACTAAATATGGACTTTACAATTTATTGTACAAAGTATGAATTAGTGTTGTGAAACTCAAACTAATAACTCAACAAACACATTCCATATAATAAAATTGGGTAAAATATCCAATAACCCCATGTTTTCTTTTTAATGTAATTATATTTTCTAATTTTTGAATGTGCTGAAAAGATGAAAATAACCTTATTTTCATTCCTGGATTTTCACCAACCATATTGTCCTTGGACTTTTCTGAATTCTTAAGCTAAAAAAAATCTGTCTAAACCCCAGCAAACACCTCATCTTCTGCCTCCTCCACCTTCCCGAAACCCTAGCCCAGCCTCCACCACTCTGAAACCTGAGCCCCTTCCTCTAGCTCCGCCTCCACCTCCATCAAACCATAGTCCAGAGCTACCTCATCCTTCCCCACCTCCACCACCGCAAAACCTCATTCTGAAACTCCCAAGGCTACGACGTCCTTCGCAACCCCTAAATCCCCGTTTCTACCACCCCCAAACCCCATCCCCATCCTTCAGTTCCGGAAAAGAAATTATTCGAAGAATTTAAGAAAAGTAATAAAGAAAAAAATTACTAATGCGGAGAGAACATCGAGAAGCTCCCGTATTCATATCCTTGGTGATGTTGACTTTTTTGACGTCTGAAAAATTTATGAACAACCAGTTGTGCCTCCATCATATGCTTCGAAACTTGACCTACGAATGCTTTCGCCTCTCTAAACAATGCCACCAGTTAGAGAACATGACTTCTACCCCACTCATGTCATTAACGAAGACTTTTTGACTAAAGTGTTTCTATATGTTCAGATATCACCAAAATGCAGAGTATTGTTAGGGATTGAATCAACATCATAGAAGGTGGTGGTTTCTTCTAGCCCAGAGCACTTATCTCTGGGCTTTTTGGTGGCTTGGATCGCGTTGGTTCTTCATTGAGGTATTTGAAAAACCTTCACCGATAATCCCATTAATTATATTGATCACTTGCCATTAGCATAGATCATATTTTTTTTCGGGAATGGGACACTGATCCTCCTTTCTTTCTTTCCTCTTCTCTTTCTGAGGGTTTGAGTTGATTTGGCTCTGCTTTTCTTTTTCTTTTGGGCGATCCTCTTTCTTAGGGGGTGAATTGATACGCTCTTGGAACATTTCCCCGAGCAAGAAATTTCTCGATCATTGCCTTCCATTGGTAACAATCAACCTTGTAATGTCTCCAATTTTTATGGTAATAACAATATCTTACTGAGGTTCTTCTCCCAGGGTTATTCTGTAGTGGTGGCGGTGTAGGGAAAACGTGTTTGTAGATGGCAGTGCTTGCCCTAGACCTGTTCAGAAGGGTGTACAACTCGAATCATTGCTTAGGCATGCTCGAGTCTTTCCTTTTCTTTTTTGATGTGTCCCTTTTATCGGTTTTGTCATTGTCTCTCCTCCTTTTGGTGGCTTCCTCCACTTTGGCATATCTCTCCACAACAACTTGAAGCTGTTATACAGTAGACAAAGTGTCAGCCACTAGTTTCTCATACAAATATTCATCGATTATGTCATTTATATATCCTGATATAACAACGATATCGATTATGTCAATAATATATAGGCTCTTTTTGGTGTGGTTTCTGTAGAAATTTTGTATTGACTTGTTAGGCTTCTGCTGAAGGTTTAGCAGATACATTACCATCTTGGTAAACTTCTTCAACTGGTACAAGCGTGTGAGCAAGCTTTGTTCGAAGGAATGATAATAGGTGAGATGCCTCCTAGCCAATGATTTGAACCACTATAGGGATTTACCCCAGATGTACTAACCCCACTAACTTGAATATGGTGTTAAGAGGGTTGTCTCGTGAAACCATGACTTATTGATAAGTCACGAGGAATTGTTCAGGATCATACTCTCTCTCATATGCAGAAATGTTATTTGGGAGCTTCTAGATAGGATTCCAATGGGTCGCTGCTATGATCGGTATGAAGAAATTGGTTGTTCATGCTTTTCGATTATACTCTCCATCTTTTTATCGATAATACATTGGTTCTTGTCTTATGCAAGTTTTTTTACTGTTCCCGCATTCCCGGTGTATGTATGGGCATAACACATTGTTGTTGCATGGAGTTAAGACGTCATTTGAACCAAAGGTTGTGTTGTTTGACCGGTGGTCAGATGCACTTTCCCCGATGTAAGTGGTGGAGAGGTCTCTTGGTTGGTTATAGTAGACCAATGGGAAACTTGATACGTTTTGTAAGTGGCTGACCCAATGTTCTGGTGAGCTAGTGTAGTGGTAATCGAGACCGGCTGCATCTGTCGTATCACCTACTCTTGCGTTTGTTGTAGTTGCTACAATGTAGGCCCTTGTGTATACATTTGTATTAATGAATTCAAGTGGTATGATCCGCTGTGTCTATGTAGGTACGGACATTTGCATTTGTGTATAGCCTATCATTCTCCCACCAGTGAACTGTATCCCATTCATTGATGTATATGGGATGTAGCCAGTGTTAGGGTATGATTGAGAACAGATGATGCCTTCAACTGGTGGATCATTGTTCGTTGAC
>JAULKK010313472.1:0-11798 GCA_032355705.1 Rubia peregrina
AACCCTCGGTCCCGTGATTACTTTAACATTCATTTGTGTGATTACCTACAAGAACAATTATATGCATACAGGGGTGGACAGTGTTACAACTGAGGAGGTGTTTAACTGAAACCCTACCTAAAGGGTGAGGGACCTTCCAACAAATGTGGGCTATCTACAAGTCGGAGAGGGATGAAGTGTTGGAGGTCACTGCCCAGTGGAATAAGAAAAATGATATCTTCACCGAGCAAAATAAGCAAGTTATTAAGGAGTTAGGGAAGAGGGCTTTTCAAGTATAAAGAACCTTGAGGTTCAACTGGGGAAATTGGCTACTTCAGTTAGCCAACTTGAAGCAGGGGATTAAGGAAAATTACCTTTCCAACATGAAATCCATCTGAGGAATGTTAGTGCTTTAAAGTTGAGGAGTGGAAGGGAATTGAAAGAGAACGAGAAGGAGAAATTGCAAGAAGATCATCAAATGATGGAGAAAGCCAAGTCCAAATATGAAGAAAGAGATATACTCATTTGGAAAGAGCCCGAGAAAGGTCCCTCCACCACTTTTGTGAAGGAAGTAAACCCTAGGGGTGGATTAAAAAATCAAAATTGAATAAAAACCAGGTTATCCAAATATTAAATAAATGGAATCATATTTCAAATTCAAATATTAAATTATTTGAAAAGATTAAATTGGATTACAAATAGAGTTTACGGTTTTTCTTTCAGTTGCTAAATGCAAACTGAAAACTGACCTAAAAAATTACA
The DNA here is from genome assembly GCA_032355705.1 of Rubia peregrina. NCBI lineage: Eukaryota > Viridiplantae > Streptophyta > Magnoliopsida > Gentianales > Rubiaceae > Rubia > Rubia peregrina. Next base: position 742 of record JAULKK010313472.1, read on the forward strand.
AATATATATATGTGTGTGTGTGTGTGTGAGTGTGTGTAAAATATATGCCAATAAAGTACAATATAATTTTACACTGATACTTTAGAATGAAAATATCTAAAAAGGATAAAATAAAAGAGCTTCTACAAAAACTTAAAATAATTTATCCTTGTATATCCTAATTTCTAAACAACTAGTTTAACACGTGACTAGTTTATGAAATTCTGAGTCGCCGAAAATTCTTCTGCTTCGGCTGAATCGGCCCTCCCCTAACTAAAAAGTCAAGATGCAGCAGATATATCATTTAGATATTGATAATGTACAAGGTATAAGGCTAAATCAACCAAAACAAACATATGTTTAATTTTTGAATTTTATTAAAAATAAAGTGTAGGAAATTATGACTTCTGCCACCTTTTTTATCAAAAATTCAGACAAGCTAACAACCATCATACAAATCAACATGCATAGTATACAAAATATATATGTAAAAATAGCTTACTCTAACCAAGAAACTACCCAAGTAAAATCAAGAGAAACATATAAGAGTTTCAATTTCTCCCATTTTTCCTCATTTAACCTTGAAGCCCTCTCGGTTTTTCATCCTAACTTCCACATTTTTTTCTTATCTTCAAAGCTCACCATTACCTTTTTCCACATCATTTGGCCTCTTATTTTTACATAGATATTTCTACTTATTCGAGCCTTCCTTTTTTTGCCTAAGTCGAAAACCGTAAAGGGCGACTTAGCAGGATCTAATTTTTAATTTTTTCATTCAAGTGATTTTAAAAGAGCTACTTACTAAATAAAAAACAACTAAGAGTCACAAGTTTTATCTAATTACCCTCCCCATATTTAGATTTTTCATTATCCTTAATGCATATACACAATCTAGAACATATGTCAAGGGAAGGACATAGAAGAGCACTTACAATGAAAAATGAACTCTAAAATATATGTCCGTAGTGGTACAATCATGGAATTTAATGAACAAACTAAAATCACCACAATATACTACCCCTAACCTCTTATCAAGCAAGTTCATTCACAACCATTATCATACACCACAAATCAAATAAATAATTGAATCACACCAGAGGGTTACCTATTAGGTTTCGAGTTGTGTGTCTCAAGTTTGAGGGTAAATGGGTTTGTGTGGTATTTTGTAAATGGTAAGGAAGAAATGGTGATTTGGATGTAAGAGGGCATTTGAATATCACGAGCCGTGCACGTCTACACTCTCAATGAATTTGGGGTTTGGTTCTTCCCCCTGTCCACCATTTTGAGCATCATGACCCATGTACGTCTACACGGTCTATAAGTTGGACTCCTCCTAATAAAATTTTCTCGATTTCCTCTAAAAACCCACATGCTTCCTACAAAACAAACATGCACACCAAGCGTAATATCATTCTTAAACCAAAAACTATAATAGAAAAACACACAAAAATAAATAAATATCTACAACACAATGCAATAGGATAAATTTCCCTCTCTCACAATTATGACACACATATTTCTCAAATAAGAAACATGAAATGAAAGTAAAGGGAGGTAAACAAAATGATATGTAATCATAACTTATCAATAAATTGTTTTAACCTCAATATTCTAAAATCTACCCCAACATGCAATTCGAATCAAGCCACTACAAAACCACACTAAACTAGTATCTATCAACATCTATATAAAGAAACAACTATGCGGCCTAGGTTGTGTATTTGGTGGTGGTTTAACTGGTGGATTTTGGTGATGTATAATGATTTTAGGGTTAGAGTGAGATGATAGAGGCGTGGATCCTTTTTCAAAGACAAACTGACAAAACTAATTTTTTAAGGCTCTGATTGCCTCCCGATAAGATCCATATATTTAAGGTCATCGGCACGACCGTAATGTTATCCATATCATGTGGATTTGTACTGCATCACCATAGGCAACAAAAACTGGAGACGTGGGGGTAAGAATATTCCAAAAGGAAGATCTAGTAGAGGAGGAGTCAACCCTGAAGGAAATACATGGTTTGGAAGCTTAGCATATTCAATGGGTTTCTCTATGGTTTCCTCTTAGGGTTTCGAAAATGTGAGAGTTGGTTCTATAGATGGAGGTTGGGGGTGAGGATAGATAAAAAGGTGAATTAAGTATAATCGCCCCTTCCTCAACTTCTTCGCTCTTAACAAAACATTCCCCATCCCATTGAGATTCATTTACAAAAATTTCAAGTTCAACTAGGGATGGTTCAATATTTTTAGAATATTGGGCTTCTTGTTGGCTCACCCATTCCATCAAACCATTCACTTGCCCTTTGATCCTCTCAATGCTTGAGGAGAGTCAAGTTCCCAAATCTCTAATATCACTATGCAATTGTGATTTGAGTAACTCGTGACTCTTCGTCACATTAGCTATAGCTTGCAAAATTTCTCCATACTCCAATCATTTTTGTTTAGAGTAACTCAATTGCTTCGAAAACTTCTTCACGCTTGTACTTGGGAACTAATCATTGGTATTGTTTTTGGGGCATTTTATAGGTTGGTTATGGCTAATTATGAAACTCAAAGTGTAGTTTTCCCGATGCATCTCCATACCAAGAATTCAGGTTACCACTCAACTCCGTATTGGGAGAATCGTAGTATGGGTACCATTCTCAATCCCATTGCCATTGGGAACAAAAAAATCCTACTTGTCTTTCATATTCGCTCAATCAAGGGCAAGACTCCATAGGGTTTTTGCAATGACATAACCTACAAAGTGTTACTCATTGAGCTACTCTTCTCCACATATATTTTTTTTAACCAAACAAAAAAAAGATACAATAAATTTGGATCATAGTGAATGGGTTCTCGATTGACACCAATAATTGAAGCAATACCTATCCTAGAAAAAAACAAATGCACAAAAAACAAAGCAAGAAAAATAAAGTACAAACTACTCTACCAACTAGTTATATACGACAACAATCAAATTAAATACAGTATCTCCAGCAATGGCACCAAAATTTGACCCGCACCCCGCAGGGTTGTTTAATTCCCACAAGATGCGTGACAGATAAAATTTAAAAGTTACTCAAGTACTCACTACTAAACACTATAGAGTAGCTACTGGCAAGTCAGGGGTCGTTCACAGAGATACTAGAATTCAAGAGTTAGCTTTTCACAATCTACAATCGGGAATCACTTTGTTTGTGTGTCGGGAAGGCCTAGTGTTCTAAATATATAATGGAGTGTTGTGTCTAACAACTACAGACCATGCATGTCACATACTGTGGAGATGGACGGGAATTCTCAATGTCTATCACACAAAGGTTCATTCCCATTCAAGAACCACCTCAACACCTCTATAAGTAGGGGATACACTTTGATTGACCTTTTCAATTCCGCAATTCATTCCCCATCATCTCATGCTCAATACTAACGAGCCCCCGCTTAAAGGAACTAAGCTTTGAGTAGGTCGCTCCTGTTAGATATGATAGTGAGGACAAAACATCCCGGTCATTCCACTACAGATACGAACCCTAGACCTAGATAGTATAGAACTTGCCATCTCGTGATGACCCCATGGTTACCACGACCCAAGTAGCTACAAACTAACCTGCTTATCTATTGAGGTAAGCTAAGTGTTTCCCCTTGTTATGGATTATTATAGTGCCTCTAATTAACATGCATTCACTTAAACAACTAGACAATTAGAGTTATAGTCTAATGATCGGGATGGTACTCTCAAGGTAGCATTAATGCACTTATCTTCCTGGTACTCTCGAGCCTGCAATAAACCTAATCTAACAATCCCAAAACAACATTTTAGCCTAACACAATATTATACTACCCATGAATCTATGAATGCATCATAAATTATGATATGGAATAAATCTTAAAGAGTGTAAATAAAAAATCAAGCACATATATTCATAGGACATAGAGATAGGGTAGTTTAAGAATTTCACAAAGTCAACGTCAAGTTATGAATACAAATACTACCCCAAGAAATAAACTATTCTAGAGACCCTAATTCATATCAATCATTGGATTCAATGCCATAAGGAAAAAATATATATGATGAGTGGAAAAACCAGGAATAATAATAATGACCAAACTTCTTTAATCCAGTGAATTCATCGAATTATTTGCCATGGATCTAAGAGAAAATATAAGAATAAAGAAGAAAACCTGTAGAGAAAGAGAGAGAATTCTTGATCCGCACTCCGTGGGGTTGTAAACGAACAAACCTTTAGGTAGATCAATTACACGAGGAGCACAAGATGCAAAAATAGAAATTTATATGTTGCTCATGTATGCTCACTACTAACTACTAGAATGTAGTAAGTGGAAAGTTCGGGGTCATCCCCAGAGGTGCTAGAATCTAGAAGTTATCCAGACACAACTCACAAATAGGCATAAATATGATATTGTGTCTGGAATTGCTAGTGCTACAAACATAGGATTTTTTTGGGGGGCGGGGGGTTATCTAAAAATTTGTAATTATGCAGACAAGAGAAATTAAACTATATTAGACTAGCCTTAGGGATACGTGCGTATCATGATTTATGAATGACCTTGATCCTGGATTCAATCGCATATAAGATGTATAAACCTATCCCATGCCTATGTTACATAGTGTGGGTGATAGTCGGACATTCCCATTGTATGTCACACAAAGGTATATCCACATCTTGTTAGCTATCACCGCCGCCTTTGTAATTAGGGAAAGTGCGTTGATCGAACAAAGGATTCGCGAGGTTATCACATTTTTTGGAAATATTTTTATAGGCTAAAGTGATGACTCCTTCTATTTTCAATTGTTTTACTTTTCTAATAAAATTAGTCCTTCTCCTAGTGTAAGAATTTTTTAAAATTTGGAATACGGTGGGATTTCTTCAATTGCATCTCGAAGTAAAATATAATCCTCGAACTTATTGAAAATGTTTCAGATATGACCTTCGTTGTATGAAACCTTTGGCCATCACCTCAAACCACTCAGGAACAGTAGTGGAGGGTTAACCTTCATCTCGGTAGTAGGGAGCTCTTGTGTGAGCTTCTCCTCAACCCCTACTTCCTCTTCTTCAAAAGTTTCCTTGTTGTTTTCCACAAATTTGTCGTCTTCTTGCACAACCACAACTTCTCTCACCTCCTTCCCGCTACCCAATTTTAGTGCAGTGAAATTTCATGGATTCACCTCAGGTTGGGATGGTAGCTTTCCCCTGTCTCTTGTGTCGAGACGGCTCACCAAAATGGAAGATTTACAAACTTACACTTCAAGGCTTTTGATGCTAGAAAAATTTTGTGTGCCTAACTATTCAATTTCCCATCTCGTTCGCTCCACAAATATATCACTCTTCTTTGTCAACTGTTCGTCTTCCTCAAGAATTTCTTCTCGATCTGACATATTAAACAACTCCATCATACAATTTCCAACAAAATAAATGAACATAATTAAATCTAATAGATTATAATTAAACGGATGAGGCCAAGGGAGGTAGTAGTAGCATCGGTAGATTGTTTAGGAAAAAACGTCGCTAGAGTGTTCCGGAAAAAGGGTCGAACGATGGTAACATCTAGCGGAGGCATCGGGGGATGGCATCAAACTCTGGTGGCATCAAGCGGTGGCATCAATATTTGGAATCAAGATTTGGTGTCCAGCGGTAGCGTCGAGCACTTAATGGTGGTGTACAATGTCCATCAGAGAAGATAGAGGTGTTGAAATAGTGGCGTAGAAGGTGAGAAAATGGAGAATATGGGGGCATCGTTGGTTGCTGAGAATAAGGGAAATGGGGTAGCCCAACTGGTGTTTGGGTATATATAGGGAGATGGTTTTAGTTATTGGGTAGAATTTGTAATGGGCTTACCAACTTAACACTCATATTGTTTTTAATCATATTATGCAAATATTCCCCAAATGCTAGTTTATATAGTTTATTCTCGTGATCGATTGCATGTCAGTAGTTTTCAGCAAATCCCCCCCCCTCAATGCCTGTTTTGCCAACACTGATTATTCCAGACATGTGATCAGATTGACGACCCGATCACGATTGTGTGTAGTTGATTATTAGATTCCTAACATATCTGTGAACGATCCCTGTACTTGCCACTATTTACCAATTTTGGTAGTATAGATATAGGAACAGGAGCAACAACACAAATTTCATCTTTGATAGCCTCCTCTCAGTTTAATAAATCTCCTGTGAAAAGTTTATTTATTAATGATACGAGCAGAGGGTGGGTTAAAAACCAACCACTTCAACCTCTTGATATCACTCTTCATAATACCCTTGGTTTCCGAAGCCAACGGTTCTTTCCTCCTCGTAGTGCTTCTCCCACAACCAATAGCAAGACTAGGTAGGATGGTCGGTGTGAAAATCCTAAAAAACCTTGCTTGTTGAGCCTCTTTTCTCATCGTGAGTTTCCTCAAGGTGAGATCCTCCTCTTTTTTCTTTTATTTTTTTTAAAAATTAGAATGATATTACAAGGATTCTTTGTAAAAAGTCACCAAGAACTCAAGCAATACCTACTCCGAACAAAAGTATAAAAAAAGTAAAGAAGAACAAAATATTTGCATATCAGTGTAAAGTTTCTCGGTTTTTGGAACAAGTACATACCATAAACAAAGAACAAAGGAAATACATCTCCAAACACAAAACAAACTCAAACAAAAAGTAAAATAAAAAATAACTAGCAAATATTCATAATTTTTTTTGCAAACCCTTAAAAATACATACCTCTTCTGCGACAATGGAGCAAAAATTTGGGAGGTCGTCGTCGTGCCTATAAAAGATAAAATGTATAGCCCTAAAGTGCATCATAAATACAATTAAGTAGATAGGGGCAAACCTGGTCATCCACGAAGAAGTAGGATTTTCCTAAGTGTTCATGCATACAAGTTGGATATAAGCATATATAAAAACATATATAGATATATAGAAGTAAGTAAAGAGGGGGGGGGATGTTTTGGTTGGTTTATTCGTAAGTTACAAAAATAAAGACAAGACAACTAGCATATAAAAGTGATTATGTTAATCATGCATAAACTAAGGAAAAGTGATAAAATCACAAATGACAATGTTTTGAGGGAAATTTATTCCAACTTCAAAACCTCTTATAGATTATAAAAACAATCACTCGTTCATTCACATTAATTTCCTATGGTGAATTTTATCACTTCATTTCAAAGGTAATCATTCTTTTATTATTAATAGTAATTCACAAAAGCAATCAACGACTATTTTAATGATCACTTTATAAAAACAACGTCTAAAGGTATTTCATCAATGTCATCATACACAAAGAAACTACAAGCATTCTACCAAGTGCCTAGCCTTTAACCAAATGAATCATTTATCAGGTTTTACCTAGGACAATCAACATTCAAGATTAAACCTTTTAGTGCTACGTTAGGATAAATATGATAACAAACCATAGTAAAATACTCATCTAGGAAGACTAACATCATTCATCCAACAAGAAGTTATAATTCCAAGTTCTTGGATTTCCATGCAAAAACTGAGAAGAAATTATAAACTATCCTAAAACCCTAGCTATTAATCATACAAACACTTCGTATCCTCAAACATATTATAGCATAAATGAAGTAAATATCAACATTAATGGCACAATAAATGCTAAGCAAGAAATGTTCACGAACGAGTAAATTAGAGAGTCTTACTACATGGTTTTGTAAGCTTCAATCAATTGCTCCCAAGTGATAAATATATCCTAGATAATGAAAACCCATGAAAAATCTAGAATAATTCATGGAACAAGGACCAAAACAAAGAAAAGATTAAGAAAAACTAGTGTTTTGAGGCCCAAGTCGGGCTTAGACAAAAGGGAAAGAAGGGGGCCTCCTTATAGTCTAAATTGGTCAATAAAAAGTCAGCAAAAGTAGTAAAGGTGCCTGGACATTAAAGCACGTGGTTGGGTATGGCCGATATCAATCGGCGCACGGCTGTACCCCTAGGCGCGAGTTGCGCATTTTGCTTCTGAGGGCTGATTTCGCCTCTTATTTTGGGCGCCTAGGCGTGCGCCTGGGTGCATGGGCAGTGCACCAATGTGGTTTCTCTTTTCTCTAAATTTTTGTGTTTTTACTGGTGAACCGCTAATCCAATTTGGGAGTTCTTGCAGCCAATTGTTTATAACTCTAGAAGACAAATCAAATAGTACCACCCTGGAGGCTAGTTCTTCTTGGATCGTTCTGAGAACTTGGTCCAAAATTCTAAATTATAGTTCATCCGCTTCTTTGTCTTCCTTGTTTTACCTTTCTATCTTCTACCATGTTTTGACTTGTGGCCTTCAATCTTCCACCATCCTTGCGAATGCCCTTCAACATTCATAGCGGAGGCCTAAGATGTAATTCGTTATCGGGAAAGAGGAGTGCAGATCAGTTGGACTGAAGCTAATTACGGAAGTGGTGTTGGTAGAATAACGTAGGCATCTTTGTGTGACAGACATTGGAAACTATTGACCACCAACCACACTATTTGACATAAACATTGGGATAGGTTTATATATCTTGTATTTGATAGAATCTATGATCAAACTCTTCTACAGGTCATGTTATGCAAATATCCCAAGTCTTAGTTTAATATTTTTTATTCTCTTAGTTTGCATGCCCAGTAGTTTATACAAACTCTCCCTGCCCCTGGGCTTAAAAACAATGTTTGTGACACTAGCTATTCCCGACACAGAATCAGAGTGAGAGCGGATTGTGAGTCTTGCGTAGTTAGCTTTTCAATCCTATCATCTCTTTAGATGATCCCATACTTGCTTGTAGCTACTCTTGTAAATAATCTCAGCGTTCCGGGGTTTAGTAGATCTCCCATGAAAAGGCCAGTTTATTAGCCACCCCATGGAGTACGTAACATAAGCACTCAATGAACTCAAAGAATATGCTAACCATACATCTTTGGAAAGTACTCGGGGCATTGTAAATACAAAAAAGGATGTCTTTAAGTTTTCAAGCATCACTAGTTCATATAGATTCCCTTGGAGGGTTTTTATGTGTGTCTCGGCGAGGGGATCAACCTCCTGGGAGGTCGTCGCCGTACCTCTCAAAGATGCTATTTTAAGCCCTTTTCCTTACTAAATACAACTAAGTAGATAGCATGGCAATTTGGGATCGTTCACAGAGATGGGGGATATTCTCAAGTGTTTGCTCATAAAATGGTAAATAATACGCTAGATATATAGATATACATATACATAAGAACATGAAAAGGGAGTTTTGGTTTGGTTTTTCTAAGTTAACAATTTAGAAGATGAGTTAAGCTAACAAAGCATACAATAGCTAAAATGAGATTAAATACGAATTACGGAGCAATTCATTTATACTTCTAAGCCTTCTATCTATCATTGACATATAATCTATTTAACGCCTTTACTACTTGTTGTGAAGATAAATCTTCCATACTCTTTGAATGTAGTTTACTAGAGTGAATTCAACATCTAAAGGTATCCCATTAATGGCATTAAACTCAAAGAATCAACAAGCTTTGTAATACTTATAAACACTAAACCGTGTCTAAGTATTGAACCAATTCATGCATTTACACAAGATTAGCCAATGAACGTTCACCGTTCATTAACTTCCCTCATTTACTACGTAAATAAATATGATGAAGAATTCGACATCACCACATTTACCAAGCATTTATCAAATCACCAACAACATTAGAAGCCCAAAATCCTGCTCTTGGATTTCATATCAAAGAGGGGAGAATTTTCTAATTTCTCCAAACCACAACACATAATCATACAAGCATTTCATATACTAAAACTTCCAATATCATAAACGAATTCAACAACCCATTTCAAGAACACTAAATTCACAATAGATAAAGCATTAAATAGGTTATACACAAGTCTTTAGACATGGGCTTGGAAGCCTAATCAACTGCTCCCAAGGTCATTTTTAGCTACTACTAATCATAATAACTAACAAAAGAAACTCAAACATAAAATCAAAGTAGAACAAAGATGGAAAGAAATGAAACCTAGGGTTTTTTCGCAAAGAGAGTCGGGAAGAAGATGATGATAAAGAAGAGAAAAAGTGTTGAGTATTTATAGTACAAAAATTCTGAAAAGTAAGTCTGGGCAGGTGGCCGTCGCAAGATCAAATGACTTAACTCTTTGGTCTTCATATAGTCTTCTCTTCTTCCTTTCTCTGGTTCTTCAGAAGTTTTCAAGGTGATCAAAATGGAGTCTTCGATGTCTTCAAATCTTCGATAATTACCTTCTCTCAAGAAATTCTTCTTATTAATGACAAAAGCGATAAAGTTTCTCTCAACTCTAATGATCGGAATCCAAGGCAAAATGGAGTCTTCAAAGCATAAAAGTCTACCAAAATGAGTACAAAAATGTCCCAAAATCACATATAAAATGAACACATTAAATATCCCCACACTTGAACTTTACTTGTCCTCGAGTAAGAAAATAATCAAGCATAAGGATAATATCACATGTCCCTATCCTAATTCTAATATTTCCCCAAAGCAAAATCTCAAAAAAATCTCAACTTTCTTGTTCCCCCAGAGTGTATATCACACAAACCTTTTTTTCCTAATTATACCCATATATACTATCAATTTCCTAAACTATAAACAAAAGCCAATGGTATCAAGTGAAGCTAAAAACCTTGTATCAAATGTTCAACATAAGCTTCACTTTATACCAATCACACATATACCTAAAAACAAAACGAAGCATACCACAAATCCAGAATTTCATACCTTGCTTCATTTTCCCCCGCTGACTTACCCAATCCCAAGAAGAGCCATGATGTTATGCTACCCGATCAACAAAATTTTCACATTAACTTTATGACTCTAACGCCAGAAAATAAGTAAATCGTAACAAAATTTCTTTTTTTTTCTTTTCTCTCTTTCTCCCATTTTTCCTAGGAGCCTGATGTGTCCATTTTATATGGATATTTTGGAATATTTTTGTATTCATTTTGGTACATTTTGATGCTTTGAAGACTATGTTTTACCTCAAATTCTTATTATCGGAGTTGAAAGCAACATTATTGCTTTTGACACTGATAATGAGGATTCTGTGAGACGAGGTATTTATCACAGACTTGAAGACGTTGAAGAC
>JAULKK010313480.1:0-11797 GCA_032355705.1 Rubia peregrina
GCGCCCGGTCTTCTTCACCCGGCCGAGCTTCGCGTCGTTCGGCCGGCCATCCTTCTTCAAATCTAGACTTTTCTTCTACTGAATTGTATTGGCCTTCACTTCTAAATCCTTATTTCCTTGTGAATATTCATTCTTGAATCTTCCATCATGAACATGATCATAAAAGACCTTTCGTAAACACCTTAAACTAGAGACTTAAGATATAACTCCTAAATCATCATCCTAACTTTCTTACCAACAAAGCATCCATTATTCTTACACAAAAGATTAGTCTATTACAAATATGTGTTTCAAATGTGCTAAAAACAAATGAGCACATCACTCATAAGGATACAATTCCATTAGATTCAAAGTAGGTTAAGAAAAGAAGGATTTAGATATGAGAAACTAAAATAGGTCATCCAACCCCAATTATACCTAAATCTATCAATCTTCCAATAAAATGATAACAAAAGAGATTCTAAATGCTTAGGAAAATACATTCATTTTGGCATCTCATCAGCTTCACTCTGGATCCGCCATCGACAGTTGATGAGAAGAGTAAGAAATTTCCACAGGACGGACCTAGCTGATAAAAGGAGAAGGGAAGCATTGAGAGACCACAGTCAGTGCAAGGTCGACAAGGAAAACTCAGAAGGAAGGACGAAGAAAGTAGGGGCCGATCAAACAGGCAGCAGGCAGATGTCTGGCAGGTTCTACAAGTTAGAAAGGATTTTCACCCCTCTGATCAAAATACCCAGGATGAAGATGCTGCCAGGGAAGAGGAATATGTCCCAATTTTGCGAGTATCATGATGACCATGACCATGATACGAACGACTACATTCACCTGAAGCACAACATAAAGGATGCAGTGCAGAACGGAGAACTAGCGCATTTGGCAAAAAGCGTGAAGGATCACAATAGGGTCACCTACCAGGGTAAAAACAAGTATGAATTATTACGCAAGAAGCAGGATAATCGGGGTAAGGCAAGGAGCCCTCACAGGGAGAAGAGACGAGATAAGGGAAAAGAGGTCACAAGAGCCAAGAAAGTTGATGAACACCGCAAAATACAGAGAGAGAATACCCCTGGTGAAGGAGAGAGAGCATCTATGGTGATAGATATATACGAAATCACAGGTGGAAGTACAGGAGGAAGGACTAAGTCACAACGAAAGGCACGCTGCAGGCAGACTCTGCAGCCAACGCCAGAGGAAAGGAAGCTGGGAGTAAACGAAGCAATAATGTTTGACGATAGCGATTTGATATGGGACAGGCCAGCAGGTGCATATACGATGGTGATAATAGTCAGAGTAATGGATAAGAGGATCCAATGAGAATATGTCGACTGAGGAAGCTCTGCATATGTCGACGAAGGGGTCTCGGCTGGCACAGACCGTGCTATATGCCACCCTCATGCTGTTTGCGGCTGCTAGGGTTTTTGACCATTTGGGCATATTTTTAGACCCAATTTCCTACTACTATATATTTGGACCTATGTCTAATAGGATTTAAGTTTATGCTCATTTTTAGACTTCAAGAGGAGGTTAGAGAGAGAATATACTCGTCCTTCTCTCTAGGTTCTTTTCTTTTCATCTCTTTATTTTTCCTTTTGCCCAAAGACATTGAATCTAATGAAATACTTGGGTTCAATGATTAAGGAATAGTTAATTTATTTGGGGATAATATTTGTGTTCATGTTTTGATGCTCATTTTTGTGAGATTTCATAGATCGGCCTATTTCTATATGCTTTTGTGTTATTATGTCGGCTTGTTCCTAATATTCTTGTGAATTTCATGATTGCTACACTTAGTTAGCACACACCAAAGTCTAATTTCATATTTTCCACTATTGCTACCGCCCCGGGAAGGAAACCTAGATTCGTTTGGGGTAACGATGGTCCAAAACGTGTGGGTGTGTGCATGTCGTTCTTAACATTACAATGAACCATGCTCTAGTTAGCTGACTATTCAGTCTGAAGGGTTGCAGGTAGAGATAGCTAAAGTAGAAAACTAGGATTATCTTTGTGATCCTAGAGCCATCGATAATATGCCTACTTTCTTTACCTTTGTAGGCCTAGGGGTAGTGCGTTCGTAGTGTTCCACCCAAGACTCAACGGCACAAGGAAGAATTAGACATGCACAATGAGCCATTGGCATTGTTGCACTCTCCTAATTTCAGAGGCGAGACCAATGGAATATTTAATACATGCACCCTTATGTGACAGGTAGGGGAAAGTTTTGACCATCATCTACACAACGTGATAAAAACACTAGAATAGGCTTATTGTTATATGTGATGAAATCGATGATTGAAATGACATGAATCATGTCATAAAAATATTCCACGAGTGCTAGTTTATATAATTTATTTCTGTGATCAGTTGCATGTTAGTAGTTATTAGTACACCCCCAATGACTATTTTACCAACACTGGTTATTCCTAATGCGTGGTCGAATTGATAACCTGATCACGGTTGTTTTTAGTTAACTATTAGATTCCTAACATCTCTGTGGATGACCCTGCTACTTGCCACTATCTACCATTCTTAGTAGTATAGTAGTAGGAACAGGAGCAATATATAAATATCTATCTTTGATCCCTAACAGTCATCCTCTCTATTATTGGTTGGCGGATATTTTTGAGGTTCATTGATTGATTTAGTGACCCGAGCAGAGAAGAAAGATCCATCATCCTTTGGGAAACCAGATTCGTTAAAAATAGTGTGTGGCTAACTGTGTGGTGGTCGACAGTGGAGAAAGTGACCAACCGGAGATGTTAACCATAGTATGCAACTGACCATCTACTAATTCCAGCATTCAACTAACCGATAGCCGTGAATGATTCATTGGCCTTCAACAAACCGGAACCATCAGCCAAATATGTGTGGCTAACTATGTGTTGGTTTAGGCCTTTAACCAACCAGAATCGTTAGCCATAGTGTACGGCTAACTATGTGGTGAATCCGGCCTTTTACCAACCGGTGACAAAGAAAGAGAAGTTTTTGGCCTTTATCATACCAGAACTTTTTAACATAGTGTGTGATAAAAAGTGATGGTTTTGACTTCTTCAAACCGGCTAATGATACCGGCCCTTCAGTGAAGCCATTAGTGGATTCCAAAAAAGAAAATAACAACTTTTATTATGTACACTCCTAAAATGAAGATAAAAGAAGTGTTATTGGCCTTCAATAACAATCACTTTAAAATCACGAGGTTCAATTGTAGGGCCGAGAGCAATATTGACTGAAGTCTAGGTGCTTTCAGATTATCCCAAAATGGAATCTCATAAAATTGAAGAGACCAGGCATAACTTCCCCCGTGTACACCCCACATAATTGTTTTGTGACCCTTCATTCCACTTTAAGCAAACAGATAGCCTCAATGCCATTTAACATTGAAAATGTAACGTAGGCAGATAGCGCAAATATGTCAATTCCAAGTGACAACTGGTAATGATTTTTTTGATGAAGCATACGCTTAGTTAAAAATTATAGCTGAAGACCAAAAGAGGTCAGATGGGCAGATTTCATCAAATCCGAGACTAGGTGTAAATTATTTGATTAAGCTTACGCTAATCAAATAATCTATAGCCAACAATCAAGTGTGATTGAAATGATTCCGTCAAATCCAAGTGCTAGCTTGCCATGATTTATTTGATTTTGCCCGAGCTAATAAAAAAATTCATGACCCAATATGTGATAGAAAATTGTCAATTCTTCAAGTTACAACTAGCCAAAAGACCTCTAAAGGAGAAAGTCTTATGATAGTGAAGCCGAGTAAATTACTCAGTCTATATGGTCACACAACATAATGAATGCATATCTCATAAGAAGTTGTTTCCCCACCCTCTTTAACGAACATACTTGCACTATTTTCCATCTACATAATTTGCACATGTAGATGAAAAATAAGTACAACCAAAACCGATTAGATATTACAACCGTCTTAAAGATTACAACAACTTCCGGTCAATATGCCTATGCCACCCAAATCCGGATCATAAACTTCAAAAATAAATTCTCAGCCACTTTTGATCGATATTCCCATACAGCCCAAGTTCCGATCAAAAACCCCAAAAAATAGCTCTCAGCCACTTATAGTCGGTATGCCCATACTGCCTAAATCCCGATCAGAAACCCCCAAAAACAACTCCCAGTCACTTTTGGTTGGTGTACCCATACCACCCAAATCCCAATCAGCCAAGTTTTGCATGCTATATTACGCTAAGATCTTTGTTTGTTCTGGTTTACTCAAAAATTAGTAAAGGTTTAAGTGTGGGAAATTTGATGAGACGTAAAATGCATGTGTTTCCTAAGGCATTTAACATATATTTTGGTTATATTTTGTATGGTAGATTACTAGATTTATGTGAGTTTATATTATGAAGATTTTAGATGAATTTGTGGTTTTCATATCTAAATTCCTCATTTTGTAGCTTACTTTAAATCTAAATAATTCTATGTCCCTACGAAGTCTAGATATGTTTTTGTGAGTTTTTATTTGTAAATTGTTCGTAGGCACTTCGGACTGTGTAGAAGACCATTCACAAGAATTATAGTAGATAGTAGAAGGCCATTCCCAAGAAGGGTAGTAAACTGAAAGCCACGAGCTAAAACGTGGTAGTGGATGGATGTGCCAAAGAAAAAGAGTCAAATTTTGGAAGGAAGTGAAGATTGGAATGGTCCATGCCAAATCATTGGCCGATGCGACTAAGTCCTGGCGCGGCCGTTTGCTTTGGCATAGCCAGTGCGCCTAGAAGTTCAAGACCTGGATGTCCAGTCTGTGCCCCACAACCTATTACGCGGCCACGCACTCAGAGGCCAAAGTCGATGAATTAAGATGACGGCCCGCGTGCTTTCGTAGGATCCGTGCCGCTCAGAACGCCAGAAATACTCTCCAGATGCCTTCCAACATGCCTTTGCACAAGCCGCGCTTTCAAATAGGCCGAGAAACGTCTCCATTCTATGGCCCTTGTACTTTTACATGGGCCATGTGGTGCGAGACGTGCACTATTACACGGCCCACACTGACATGGCTACTAGGGTTTCTCTTTTGTTTTGGACTTTTCTAAGGCCTATTTCCACAAACTATAATAAGAGCCACTAGTCTACTAGGGTTTAAAATGAGAAGTTCATTTTTATTTCTATATCTAAGAGTTGGTAGAGAGGGAAAGAGGCTATCTCCTCTCCTCATTTATTTTCCCTAGTTTATGCATATGTCATTGAATCCAATGATTTTATTGGGTTCATATTTCTAGAGTAGTTAATTGCATGGGGAATTATTTATATTCATGAACATGTTGACTTTGTGAGATTCTTAAATTTCCCTATCTTTATGCTCTATGAATATTCATAATTTATTTATACTTTTGTATTCCTGTACAATGTATGCCATGTATGTTCTATGATGCACCCAGGGATTCGTATGTAGTATATCATCGTGCTAGGCTTGAATTTCTACCTTGGGAGTGTTGGGTTTGAGCTATTGTAGGTTCGTGAGTACCTGTGAGGTGAGTGCATGCAGGTTGACCAAGAGTACCATTCAGATTATTAGACTCTAACTTCATTGGTGCGTCGTGTAATAATTATTCATGTTAGGGATGACAGATGCCCTAACAGAGGGCAACCTCTGATAGTGTGAGCAAGATAGTTTTTAGCAACTTGGGTTATTTTGTAGCGACTAGAGTCGTTTCAACCCTAGGGTCATCACGAGATGTCGATTCCTTTGCCACTATATACCTAGGGATTGTTGTATATAGTGGAGTGTCTGGGACTTATTGTCGTCTCTCTTATATCAAAATGTTGCTACCTACACAAGGGTTTATTCCTTCAAATGAGGCCTCGTTAGTGATCCGCACTCCGTAGGATCGCTAATAAATAACATTTTGAGAGATAAACTAAGCCATGGAGAGCTTGGAATCAAAGACAAGAGATTTATATTGTTGTTCTCGTTCTTACTAATAAACTACCAAGGGGTAGATATCAGCAAGTCTAGGGTAATCCACAGATACACTAGGAATTTAATGGTTAACTACACAAAGCTCATCAATCTGTTCACTTGTCAGGAATAGTTAGTGTCGTAAAGCAAGGTTTTTTTGAGTGGGGGGAGTTATCTATCAATCAAAAGCATGCAAGAACAATGTAGTAAAATATATAAAGCTAGTACTAGGGGATATTTGCGCTACATGACCTGTAGTATATTTCGATACTAGATTCAATCAAATACAAGATGCATAAACCTATCCTAACACTTATGTCACATAATGTGATTGATAGTTAAAACTTCCCATGTTTGTCACATAAGGGTGCTCTCGTTTTCTTCTATTGACACCGCCTCAGCAATTAAGGAAGTTCAGCAATGATCCTTCTTGTTGTGCAGATTTGTTCTTCCTTGTAAAATTACGTCATGGGCACTTTACTACGAATGCTTCTCCCTAGGCCTATAGAGGCAAAGGGATTGGCACCTTATTGTAACTCTAGGTTTGCAATGACATAGGTCGAATTACGCAACATAGTTGCTACTAAACTATCTTTATCCAACACCTATCGGCTCCAGTCAAGCTCAAACTAGTGAACGGTCATCAGAGTGATGCTCATAACACACATACATACACCCCACACAGTCACAGACTCTCAGTCCCCCTATTACCTTAGCGGAACTCCTAAGGAGATAACAATTAGGTGCCATACATGAAAAAAACTAAAGTGTATTCCAACATAGAAGTACTAATAATGCATTTCACAAGCATTAAATGATAGTAATATCTTAGAATCTCACAAAATAACTACCAAGTCATGAATACAAATATAAATCCCCAAGCTAAATCACTACTCCCTAAGAATTGAACCCAAATATTTCATTGGATTCAATGCCCTTGGAAAAAAACAAGGAGAAATAAATTAGAGATAAGGATTAGCCTCTTTCTCTCTCTACCTACTCTTAGGAGAATGAAAATAAAATGAACCAACTCCCAAAATCTAAAACCCTAGTAGACACTGGCTCCTATACATAGTAACAGGGAATTGGGCCTTGAAAAAAGGCCCAAAAGAGGCTAAAAACTCTGGCAACCATCATTGGCACGGGTCGAGCCATAGCACACGACCCGTGCTAGCTTGGCTTGGCACGACCCGTGTTGTTTGGTACAGACCATAGGCTGGGCATTGGTCTCAGCCATTCTAATGTGCACGGTCGCATCGTTCATCCCGGGCTACCCACTGAGAGTTCCTTCTCGATAAGTTGAACAACATGGGCCGTGTAATTTTTCACCATCCGCCGGCCGGATTCATGGTTTTCCCTTTTCAATGGCGTGGTCCATGTAAATTCTTGCCGATCGTATACTGGGAGTCAATTTCTGAGCAAAACGATGGCGCGCTAGTGTCAATCTTCACACCCATTGAGGTGGCCTTCGAATGTTGAACTTTGAGCGACACATGTCATGTAAAATGGCATGGCCCATGCCTAGACTTAGCCGCACAAAGGATTCAGCTATCACGGGCCATGTAGAACACGTGCCAATGACCTCTGGCATGATCGTGCTGGCTGGCACGGCTCGTGTTGATTCACACGGCCATGCTAGGTCTTCAATGTTGGACTTTGACTTTCTTCTTCTTCCGGCTTGATTCCATCTACTACCACAATTTGACTCGTGGCCTTCTGTCTACTACCATCCTGGCGAACGACTTCTATTATCCAATGTCACCCTTGCGGATAGCCTTCTACAAAACTATGTCAAAGTGCTTACGAGCAACCTACTAATAAGCTCACAAAAAATATCCAGGTGCTCGTGAAGACAAAGTGTCCATTAGATCCAATTAAGTCTACAAAACTAGGGATTTAGATAAGAAAACCAACAACGGTCATCTAAACCCTCTGTAATATAAATCTAACTAAAACTAGTAATCAACCAATAAAAACATAATAACCTATGTGTCAAATGCATTAGTTAATGCATGCTTTTAGGTACAAATCAGGTGGCTATTGGTTTTAGATGAGTTAGGTGATGTGTTCTTGTTGAACCATTTTTCGACTACTAAAATTCGGCTTCCCAATTATGGACAGAATCTTTTTTATAATTGTGGTTATATGAGGAAAGGTGTGTTATCTGTTATCTAACATCTTGTTCAAGTTTTCATCTTGTGATTGTTTTTCAATATGGTAGTTTGGGAATTTGGAGATCTGGGGATGATACTTGGACTAGGGTTGACAAATCTTTGAAATTTTGTGATGCTAGTTATTATGATGGTGGGTTTTATGCAGTTTGTGAAAGTAGTGGTGGTGTTGGAATTTGGTAATTTGATCCTTTTGGATAAGAATTTAATGAGGTTTACCTTCTGATTGGTGATATTCTTGGTGTGTATGATGATGTTTTTTCACGGAGAATCATTTGGCTGAAACCTGGGGTTGATTCAATTGGTACAAACTTTGATATATACCCTCCGTCTCAAGTTAAACTGCAAACTTTACTTTTTTACACAATTCAATATCAAACTTTGACCGCATATTTGAACAGATATATAAGCAAAAATATCGGATTCATCGTAATGAGTTGTTTCTAAATATCAATTTTTAATTGTCATTGTTATGTGTAGTTAAACATATTAATGGTCAAACATATTTCTTGATAACCGTGAAACAGATTCTATGCAATTTAACCTGAGATGGAGGGAGTATTTGAATTAGATGTGGAAAACAGACAGTTTAGAAGAATTACTAGTTTGAGAAAAGATGCATTATTTTTAGGTAACAATGCGTCTCCGATGGTTGATTCATCTTCAACTCCTGATGGTATATTGATGCCGAATTATATCTACTTCACTGGTGAAGCCATGGCAGGTCATTTCTTGAATGATGAAGATG
This sequence comes from Rubia peregrina, assembly GCA_032355705.1. Lineage (NCBI taxonomy): Eukaryota > Viridiplantae > Streptophyta > Magnoliopsida > Gentianales > Rubiaceae > Rubia > Rubia peregrina. The sequence goes on from JAULKK010313480.1 coordinate 8,840, forward strand.
TTTTGTGTGCAGGGACCTATGAGTTTGAAGATGCTAGGATAAAGCCTTTAGATGATGGCCTTCCAGATCATTCCATATATGGATTTAAATCATTGTGGATTGTTATGTTCATATTAGATTTATGTTTTTCAATTTTAATGTTGTAATTTGAATGCAATTTTAATGAAGAAGTTTTTATTTTATATATTTAGTTTTATGAATTCTATAATGAGTTTTAGTTATTACCGACTGATGTTCCTCTGTGGACTTTCTACTGCTTCTTTTTTTAAAGACTAAATTGTCTAAATAGTCCCCAACATATATCAAACTACCATCTTTTGGTCCCCATTCGCAAAACCACTCTCATTTGGTACCCTACAAACTCAAAATGATTTGTTTGGTCCCCAATCCCATTTCCAGGCTGTTTTCTGTCAAATTTCTGGTATTTTTAGGGGTAAAATAGTAATTTTACCCCTAAAAATTAAAAATAAAACGACAATTAGGTTTCTGCGCCGCCACCGCTTCGCCGCTGAAATCCACCCGTCGAGCTCAACCGATCCACCACCACCCAATCCGCGAAGCTTAATCGATCCGTCGATCCGCCCAATTTGGCAATTAGGATTGTGGTGGCTGGCTAATGGCGGTGAATGAAGGAGAGGTGGAGGCTGGAGGAAGAAACTCGGCGGCGGAGGCTGAAGAAGAAGCTAGGCGGAATCCAGCAACTCGTGAAAAAGACTACGGCGGCGGAGGCTGAAGAAGAAGCTCGGCGGAATCCGACAACTAGCGAAGAAGACGACGGCGGCGGCGGAGGAATTTCATATATTTTTTGCCTAACCCTAAACAAAACGGCGTCGTTTTGCCTCTATTGGAACGAGGTCGTTTTGTTGGAAAACTTGGATCCAACAAAACGACGTCGTTCCATTAGTGGAAAAACGACATCATTTTGTTTAGGGTTAGGCAAAAAAATAAAAACGAAATTCCTCCGCCGCCACCGTCGTCTTCTTCGCGAGTTGCCGGATTCCGCCGAGCTTCTTCTTCAGCCTCCGCCGCTGAGCTTCTTCCTCCGACCTTCACCTCTCCTTCATTCGCCGCCCTTAGCCAGCCACCACAATCCTAATTGCCAAACTGGACGGATCGATCAACCTCCGCGGATTGGGCGGTGGTGGATCGGTTGAAATCGGAGTGTGGATTTCAGCGGCAGGGCGGCGGAGTGGCTGCGGTATGGGCGGAGGAGCGGCGGCGGTCTGGGCGGCGGAGCGGAAACCTAATTGCCATTTTTATTTTTTATTTTAGGGGTAAATTTGTAATTTTACCCCTGGAAATACCATAAATTTGACAGAAAATCGCCTGGAAATGAGATTGGGGACCAAACTAATCGTTTTGAGTTTGTAGGGTACCAAATGAAAGTGGTTTTGCGAATGGGGACCAAAAGATGGTAGTTTGATATATGTTGGGACCATCCAAACATTTTAGTCATTTAATAACCCAACACCTAAATATTTCATTAAATATACTATATATAGTTGAGAAAATCTTCTATTAGACCGATTAAAAGTTAAACCAATCATTAAAAAAATTCGTTTCAATATCTTTTTGTGTCAAATTATATTTATTTATACATTGTGATACATTTTAAAAGTTATGTAAAGCCCATTGCAATAAATAAAAATAGACATCAAGTCATTCCTTATCCATCTAACGGTTAGTTAGTGTAAAACAAGACTTTGTATTTATAGTTAAGCAATGATATATTTTTTAAATTTATTCATGTATCATTTTTAGAAATTACAACTTTACCCGTGTCTCCATGCATATAGTATAAATTATTGAAGTGATCTTTTCAATAACTTCATTATTACAAAGACTTGGGTGAGATGGTCTCACCCAATTTTATGGTGAGACAGAGGGTTTAAATACAATTATTTAAATATGAGAAATAATCTGAGGTATTTAATGTAATTTTAAAACTTTATTTTGTATCTTGTCTCACCATAAGTTATGGTGAGACGGTCTCACATGAGTCTTTCTCCTTTATTATAATCTTCTTGTCACATCTCATACCATATAAAATTACCGCTTTTGCGTTTTTACAACAGATCTTATATACTACAGGGCTGGAGTATTGCCGGTCCAAACCTATTTGAGACTAGAGGTGAGAAAATATTTGGCCCCTTTCGGATAATAAATTTTATTTTCAAACTTATTTTGTATTTGAAATTTATTCAGAACATTTTCTATATATAAACTCTCTTTGCCTATGCGGATAATGAGAAAATTAGTCAAAAATACAATTTACATTAAACCATATATGTTAGGATGAAAACCTATACAAAAGTTCTCGAAGAACTTCAGGATTAGATCGATAAATATTTGATATAGATTTTTAATTAATTAGTAAATAAACAAAAATATAATTTTGAATCAATTAATAAAATAATATTTAATGAACATATCATTTAAAATATATATATATATGTGAACAAATCAGTTATAAATAATTAATATAACATAATCACAAAATTTTGTTTTGTAATGTCTAACCTTACGTGAAGTCATTTTATAATTAATACAACTAATAGAATATTTTAATGTTTGTTTTCATTCATTGTAATGAGCTTTCAATAAAAAATTTAAATACTTTTAAATACACCTTAAAATATAAAACAGTTATAACCTAATCATAAAGTTCTAAAATTGAGATTTTTCATGATTGTCTAACCATTAGAAATTGTAACAAAAGATGCACTCGATATATATTTCATTATTTAAATTGTTTTTTATGGCCCCAACAAATGTCAAATGGTTAATTTTTGGCCCCAACAAATAAAGTGAACACTTCATATCCCCAACAAATAATTTTGGTCAAAATATGGCCCCAAGCTCTTGAAATTAAATAATTACCCTTCAAAAATCCAGAAAAACAAATCAAATACAGTATTTACATTTTCACAGCCTGAAAAAGGAATTTACCTTTTTACC
>JAULKK010313491.1:0-11797 GCA_032355705.1 Rubia peregrina
CAAGATACATTGTTATTTTTATGCTTCCTATTATATTAGGTCGCTTTTTAATGTCTTAATTACATATGTATTGAGACGTTTAATTTATAAGCGTTCTAATATTCTCCCTTCGTTCAGCTAAGATTGACACACTTTTCAATCAATTTTTTCAAGCCGCGTTTGATCATAAATTTCATGTACCATATAAGTAGTAATATTATCATGTAAGCTATTGTTGGATTATACGTAACATGTACTTTTCAAACGTTAAAATTTTACTTGATATTAACATGCGTATCAAAAGTTATTAATGGTCAAACATGCATTGAGAAAATATGCTAAAAAGTGTGTCATAGTTAGCTGAACGGAGGGAGTACATCTATTAGGACACTTACAAATGTCCCAATAATTTTAATATTGGGCACTTTTAATATGTGTTACACAATATTAAGACGTTTAATTTTATAAGCGTTCTAATATAAATTTGTTAGAACACTTTTTTACAAAAGTGTTCATATGAAAGTTTCCTAATGTGGCCTTCGTTGTAGTGTAATTATATAGGTAATCATTAGGGGAGAGCAAATAAAACTATGAAACTGGGACGATCAACCAATTGTATCAAACATAAAATTTAATAATTATCATAAAATTGAATATGAACAGCACCTATTAGTTATCTTATATTAATGGGTAGTTTTAGTTATTTTAAGCTTATGAATTTCTTGTGTTAGGAATTTAAAATTAATTTTTACATTCTTTTTAATTTTTGTTTGGCAGAGTTGTGCTTATTAGCAAAACTGACTTATTTTGAAATTAGAGGGAGAGCAGCTTCTGCATTTCCCCCTAAAATAGCTTATGATTTCAATATAAGCTTTTTTTTTAAAAAAAACTTTTCCAAACATTAAAAAGTGCTTTGCTTATAAGCACATCAGTGTAAAAACTCTGCCAAACAGAGCATTAGTTTGAAGAAGTGTTGAAATTGCACAATTGATTTTAAAAAAATAATAGTCAAGTTACTATTCTTTTTATAAAAAAAATCAATCATTCAAATATGTTGGAAAAAATGCCTAACAATGATTACAATGAGTGGAACACACATCCAATCTAACTAGTCTCTAGCAATAACTAATATATTGCAAGGATATCTAAATTACATGTCAACCAAACTAATCGTTTGTACTATTACAGATTAGAGATCAAAAATAAATATTGTAGCATCGCCCTCTGAAATATTAACTCGCACTAATGGAAAACAGGTACATAGGAACTGGTATATCAGTTTTGAGAGAACAATATCGGTGCTGGGTTTAACATAGGCATCATTTTTGGGCTAAAAAACTTGAACTACAGGTGCCTATGTATATATTTAGCACTGCTAAATCAAATACCCGTGCCCAATACCAGTGCCTATGTATATATACAACACTGGTTTACCTATTACCGTTGCCATCTAACGGTGCCTATGTAAAAAAAATGTTGGTAAATTTAATTTTTTTTCCCAGCACCGGCAGTCTTAAAATGCCCAATACCAGTGCCTATGTATATATACAACAGTGATTAACCTATTTCCGGTGCCACCTGACTATGCCTATGTAAAAAAAAGTTGTTGGTAAAGTTAATTTTTCCAGCACCGATAGTCTCAAAATGAACTATACCAGTGCTTCAACCAGTGCCTATGGCCGGAATAGTGTTGTTGGCGCGTAGAATTTTGGTGGGAAAATAGCTAGCACCGGCATAGGAAATGATATACCAGTGCTAGAACTGCATTTTATGCTCACATACCATTAAATTATTGGATATGTTTTGAATGTAGCTACACCAGTGTATGAATGCTTGATTAAAGATGGTTGCATTGGACCATAGAAGGAACTTTTATGGTGCCTTTTTGGTCCAGCCTTTGACCCTCTTCGATTTGTTCCAAAAGATAGAAGGTAATTATTTTCCGCCTTGGAAAACCTGAAGGAACCATCTTTGAATCACTTCCAAGCTCGGAAGTGATATAAGTTCCTCGAATTCATTGACTCGTTCCGGCACCGGAACGGTATGTAGGTTCCGGTACCTAAAAATGAATCGTGCCTAAAAATTGGGTTCCTAAATCGGGTGTTAAATCTGGTCGAATGTTACAAACTCGGAAGGAGTGTGACTGCGTTAGACGTGGAGTAGGTTCTGGTATCAGAAGAGTTATTATGTTTCGACGAATGGTGGTTGGTTTCCTATTATGAGTGGCAATTCCGGTCAAGAGCTGTATTTTTTCCCTAAATAAATACTTCATTTCAAATAGTTTCCGAGTTCGTAATTCATGTCAGGGGTATCGGCTATGGTACCGGAACCCTTAATCGTCTCTTTGTGAATATGAAGAAGAGCGGACATGAACATCTTCTGTAACTGGAAGTTAAATCAGCTGTAATGGAAAAAATTTCATTCATTGTTATAACCCCAAGAATTATACTCAGCCACAATACAATTTTTATTAAGCATTGTACACATTGTTTGAGCTTACAAAAACGTATAGATAACGCTAAACAAGCAAGTATCTATACATAGGAATAGAGTTCACTTAGATTTTTATTCCACAAACAATATGTGAATTCCTAAGACTACTTATCACTCAACAACATGATCATAGCTTCAACAAAAATATATAGATAAAGATAATCAAGCAACTATCTATAGATAGAAATAGAAAATAGGAAAATTCTATTCCTCAAAATACGTGCCACGAGTGTTGCAAAATTTGCTAAGGTACCACATTCTAAGTAGCAAGAGTCACAAATCACACATCTACTAGATGTCTTACCAAAAAAAATCATGCATTATTGATGTCATCTTGTGAATACGACTTAGAACCCTTTGGGAACATCTATGTTGATGTTAAATACTATCAGTTGGTATGCGCTACTTTACAAATGATTTTTAAAAAAATAAGTATAAAATACATACTCACTTTATCAATTTCATGGAAATCTAATCGTATATCTTTAACACACTCCGCTGCATATAACATTACGTAGCACCCACACTCCCATGTTTAGCTTGTTTCTTATACTAATGTTTAGAAAATATTATTAGTGTATAATAATTAACAACTTTAAATTAATTGTAAATGTTCATTGAATATCATACCCTGATTTGGACTACACGAAAGGTTGTTTTCATATTCAACCCAGTTGAATGCACTCCCCAAGATGTCCACAAAACTTGGCGAAGGTTGAAATTGCAATGGATCCATCCAGTACACAAGCTTCTTCTCTGGAACAATCAAAATTAATGTCCAATGATCACTATCTACATAGGAACATGTATTTTAATTGAGAAAAATGCTTTTATAATCCTACCTAGTTCACATAAGTGTCATATAACCCTTTGACAACTGAAAGTGCAAATATAACCCTAGATAGTTAGTGTAAGTGCAATTGTACCCACTCCGATAGATTTTGATCGGTATTCAATAAAAAAAAAGCTATTTTACCCCTGTGATTTTTTTTAAAAAAATGAAAAAGAAGGAATTACAATTGTTCCCTCCAAAACCCTTTTCCTTTTCTTTTCTTTCTTCTCCAGCGTTTCCTTTTTCTTTTCTTTCTTCTCCAGTGTTTCTTTCTCCTCTTTGAAGCCGCTGGGAAACGTTCGTCTCATCGTCTTGCCGGAGTTCCCATCGTTTCCCTTTTCTTAGCTTCTTTCCTCTGGGACAGAGAACGACTAAACCTTCGATGAGCCGGATGGATTCTTCTGCTCTCTGTGTATTCTCTAGGTGAATGTGAAGAGAACAACTGCAAATTGGGAGAAGCGGCAGGGTGGGCTAGGGTTTATGAGGGTGTCGGCGGGTTGGCATCGGGTGGCGTCAGGTAGGGTGAGCTAAGGATTAATGGAGCATTGGAGGGGTGGCGTCGAACAGGAGGGATAGGGTTTAACGGGGGTGTCAGCAGAGTAGCATCAGCAGTGTCAGGTGGGAATAAGCTAGGGTTTAATGAGGTTGTCGGTGGAACGAGCGTGAGTGACGTCGAATGTCATCGATGAGGGGACTATCATCTTTACCAACATCGGTAAAGAGATACAGTTGTGGTGGCATCGGAATTTTCTTGTTGTTTTCGAATGGATTGAACGATAGGCATGGGGTAGAAGGCGGCGAGGGAAGGCGAGGGTGGAACGCGGAGGTGGTAAGGCTTGATGGGTGGGGGTGGGGGTGGTGGCGAGACGATGGTGGAACTCACTGGGTTGGGGGTGCTGGCAAGGCGGTGGCAAGCTGGCAGTGGTGGTGAAGGTGGTGAGGGGAAAATGGTTCAAACACTTTTAGGTTTTAGGTCAAAGGGAATTTTAGTCATTTTATATGTGGTCAATGCCGGTCAAGTCCATAAATAGTGTCTTAGGGTTATATTGTCACTTTTGTCAACTAGTTAGGGTTGTTTTTGCACTAAAAATATTTGTGGGTTATATTGGTATATCCTCAAGTATGTTGGGTTATATTGGTATATATTCCATTTTAATTTAATATTTTCTTAAAAACTAGCATCGAAGGTTATGTTTGATAGTATAAAATCAAAAAACATCACCTCTGAATGTAAGGTGCAATGAATAATTTCTTATCCTTGCGGCCTATACTTTTTTTAACGTAATCAGTCCGGTCGTTCCCGGAACACCTAATCCATTGAGTCATCAATGGACACAACTACCCTACCCAACCTTTTTACCTTTGATTGGCAAAGTAATACATGTACCTTAGACATAGCATTCAAAATATTAGAAAAGAATAATTAATAAAAGCTTGTAGCACTTGAATGGAAAATGTTTGAAAATAAAAAATCACTTACGATAGAAATAGGGACATAATTGTTTGGTTTACTTGCTCACACTTGCATAATTCCCCGAGATCACTTCTTAGCGTAATTATGCTTCGATTTCTTCCAAAAATACATTCATTCCCCGCAAACGTATGCGTGGAGTTATGGTGGTGTGCGCTGAGCCATTTAACAATAACTTGGATGAATGAAGGGGAACCCTTTTGGACTTGTGGCTTTCTTATAGAGGTTGTTTGATGTTAGCTGCCATTGCAGTTTTTTTCTTTGTCTGTGGGCGACTTGCCTTTAAATGACCGTCTTTCGTGGGATCAATGTATACTAGAAGTCAAAGCCAAAGAAGGAAAACCCCTTCAGTGGTTCCTACCTTCTTATAATCTCCTTCCGGCATTGGTAAGCTTGCATTTTGAACCAAGCCTTTCTCCGCCCATACCCTTGCGATTCCATCCGGAATTGGAATTGAATGATGATGGCGCATTGACTCGTAGAAAATACCATCCGCAACATGGAGGGGGTTTGCTTTGTCACCCACCTCTCTGAAAAGCTCATATACTTAGGAACCCTACATCACCTACATAATGCATATCGTTATAACGTTAAAATATTTAGCAATATTAATAAATAATCAATTCTAACTTTTTTGGAAGACAATATGATTTCATTGTGAGGGAATTCTATCCTTGGCCTGTGTTATACTATGTCATGGTTCACTTCTATCTCGACCAGAGAGTGGTGAGATCCTTTTGACGATGGCTCCCAATCGCTATTTAGGTCATTTGGATTGTCAGGCAATTTAAGTTCGGTGTTCTTGACTAACTTGCGAATCAAGATTTCTTGTTGTTCCAACCTCTTGTCCCTCAGAATTGCTTATTTCAGCAAAGTGTAGAGTCTTGATCGATGTCTTAGCCTTATGATATGAACGTACAATGCAGAAAGCCTCCCTTTGGGTCAAGAAGAAGCCAACCCCTCGCGTGTGACCCATGTCGTCTACTTTTCCTGTGGTCTCACACAAAATATCATACTTACCAATTGGAATGAATCAACCTTCAATTTCATCATTTTTCAATTTAACCTATGTTAAGACAAAGATAAAATGTAATAGTTAATAATCCGACAGTTACATGAACACATATAAATTGTTGCACTGAATATAAAACAAGTTGATAGTGGGTTTACCACTTTCTCTGCTATTTGACCCACCTCATATTTCACATATTCACCCTTCTTGTTTCATTGAGATCTGAGAAATAGATCACGCCAATCTATTTGTTTGACTTCCAAAGGAACAATCGATTTCCAGGCCTCCTCCTCCTTCACCCCCTCCATTGCTAGTAACATATCTTCTTCGGATTTTCCCTTTATAATCTCAAGCACAGCCAATCCATAACCTTCGCGGCTCATCAAATGTGGAGTTACTGTCAACTTTGTGATTTTTTTGTAATTTCTTGTACCCTACGAGAACGTAGGAAGCCATGTGACACCTACACTAGAGAATCTTAATATATTCTATTGATTTGTGGTGTACTTTAATTTTTTTATTCTCTAATTCTCTTCTCTTGTGGATTTCCCAACTCTCCGATTGAATATGCGTTTAACTAAGCCATGGACGATCGCCTTTCGTTATTGAGAAGACATAATCTCTTGACAAAGTGTATTTGTGCTCTCACTAACTTTTTGATAGCAAGTTCATCGTTCGCTTCCTTAAGTCCTTCATGTTTGGCTCTTCACTTTCAAATGGTCTCTACGTTGTCATAAAATGGTTTAAGTGACTATGTATTTTAAAAATTTGTAAGTGAAAAACGAGGGATTATGAAGGAAATATAATCAAGTACATAGAGGTACCTTGCATTCCATCCATAGGGTGGATTTATAATCCTTTGGAACATCGTGCCAACTATCATAACGTATGCCTACCCTAGTCTGACCCACCTTCCCAACACAACTAGACCACTTTGCTCGTTCTTTTGACAAACAAACACCGTTTTCATTGAAAACCAAGGGGGTCAATTCCTTCCTTGCAATCCTCCGCTCAAGCATTTAATGACAATGTGTTTTCACAATTCCTACCACAATCGGACCCTCGTCTCCTAATTCTCATCAACCGTTGTTTCGGTGTTTCCATCTCAGAACTTAATCTTCACGACTCCTTTTCTTAGACATTATTCTAAACGAAAGCTAATGTAAAGTATGTGATCGTTCCATCGAACAAGAAATACTCTAAACATTAAAATGCAACAAATAAATCCATGATATTGTGCAGCATTTCATATTAAGAAACATCATAACACATTGTATTTTTTCCACACAATTCCACAAAACACTTATTACATTAACATGAGAACACGTTGGAAACATGGCGACTAACATTTTCTACCACAATACCCTCGAATTGAAATTAGTCATGTGTAGGTTAGAATGGAATACAAACCTAGACTTCATGTTGAAGATGATCACTTTTTTCCATCATTGATGAATAACCTTAAAACCCCAGTTGAATTCAACTCCTTGCTTCAAAGAACAACAAATCTTTGCATGATGGAACACCTAGTCGATGGTGTTTGTTTATGAAACCAAACCAAAGATGAAGACGAAGATTTGATGAAAGATGTGGGTGGACTTGGGTTTGGGTGGAATCTTTTGGAAAATATAGGGAAAAAAGGTGGGTGAATAGTGAATTAATTACCCCCTTTGAATTGGCTTTAATGCCTATTAGGGCTTACTCGTAAGTGTCACTTCCGAATGAGGAAGATTGTCAGGTCTTTATATCTTCACTATCTGACATTTTTACGGTATTGGAAATGCATCGGTTCTTTAATAATGGAAGAGCCGACGATCTTCCTCAATCTAAAGCATAGACAAGTACTAAAAAACCCAATCCAGTCGATTTCAAAATTTCAAACTCCCAATTTCAAACCCTAACCTTCCCAATCCGATTTCCAGACGAAGAATCCATTATATTCCAATCTGCACAATGTCGAGAATGAGAGGAAATGAAATGAAGAGCAACCATAGAAATGCCTCTAGCCAGAGACACGATCCTATCATCGAGATTGATTTGAGCTCAATTTTTTTTAATGGGGAAGCCGAATGGAGGTACGTTGATTTTCTAAAGTTAAGGAAATGTACTAACCGTAAGGTAGTACGTAGTTTGGAAATGGAATATTTGTCGCTTGGTTACATCATGAGGTATTTTAAGAATCATGGAATGGATAAATTAATGACTTTAGAAGAAAGTGTTCATATGGAAAAGGTTATGAAATTTTATTTGAATTTAGTGCAGCAATTTGGAATAGTAATTTGACAATAGTAAACAAGATCAATATGACTGTCACCAAGTACACGATCAACGATGTCTTAGGAAATGAGTATACGAACCCAACCAAACTTATACCTGACAATCTCGATGTTCATTTGAAATTTACCATCAACAACAATGGCCCAATGTTAGTGACTCCCCGCCCTTATGCCCGGTAGAAATGAGGAAGAAATACTTTCATAGGGTAGAGTATACCCCGGGTAGGACTGATTCCTATGATGTTGGTAAATTAACTGTTGAGGAGAGACTAGTGTACGAGTGGATATGTATGGACCTTTTGCCATCGGGAGGGCACGTTTGTGAGCCAACTATAGGTAAATTGATGCTGTTATATTATGTGATGGAGGGCATACCTATTAATCCAAAGTACACCATCATTAACTACAAGTTGAAGGCGGCGGGGACTAAAAAGAAAGATGTTTCCTACGGGGAATTGATCACGACATTGCTCAAGCAGTTTGGGGTCGTACCTGTTGATAGGCCATTAAGATTATATTTTTATGATTAGAGTTGGTTTGTACACAAGCAACTATAAATGGGTGATGATGGAAAGTCACGTCACAAAGTGATCCCTGGGGCAGCTTCCAAAGCAGCAGAGAGCTAGGGATGAAGCATTGGACAGGGCGGAGTCATCACGTGAGTGCACTTATTATGTTCACTTATAATATTTACTTTATAACATTTGAGTAAAAATTCATGTCATTGACTTATTTTCCTGTTTGTTTGTCAGTGTACGTGGTTAGGGTGACTGGAAGCGCCGCACTTGAGATACCTTGTGTGCATTAATGGTGACATCCCTAAGGCGAATAAAGAAATGAGACTTGTTGAATCCTGCATGCTAAGTTCATCGAGACCGCCAAGGTGCAGTTACAACTTTCATATGAGGAGACCATGCCGAACTTTGCGCCAGATTTCTCCGAAAGTGACCTCGAAGACGAGAATGAAGAACCCGCCAACGAAGATGACATTAATGCAGAGTTTGTCGCTATGTTTAGAGATGAATAGACGATTTCGTTTTAAACTGTATGAACAATTGTGTTTTGGATGTGTAAACAAGTTGTGGAGTTTTACTTGGATGATTAACATTTTCATTTGCAATGTTTAGTGTATAGTTATAGAGATATTTTCTAAAATGATACCCACTTTCAATCAAAATTCACAGTTTGGTACCCATTTTTTTATTTCTCAAATGGTATCATTCAACTAAAAATGGGTACAATTTGGATCAAAATTGTGCCACAATGGTACCCACTTTTAAATAAAAAGTACCGTTTCGGGACATTAGTGAAAAAATGAGTACCTTTTTAGATTTTTTTAAAAAAAATTGGTTACCAAACTGTGAATTTTACTTTAAAATGGATACCATTCTGGACATTTTTTTCTATGATTATATGTATCAATTTGATTAGGATGTTTTAATCACAATGTTCATTTCATATTTTGTTCTAACAAGTCTTTATATCTAAACGAATATGAGATGACATTGTTGAATGGTGGAGAGTAACCTCAATTTTTTTTATCTTAATGGTAATATACCTGCATGACTATAGAATATAAAGGATTTTCGAATCCGGAAATGTGTCATGTCTATGCATTTTATGCACATGAATATTTCTGAGTCCGGAAACATTTCGTGTTTGATGGATAAACTGAAGTCCAATGTTTAATATTCTAGTCGACAAGCTTCTTGACTTGGAAAGCACAGTTCCAAATTCATGTCTCATTTCCGATCTGGACCTGGTATTTTTCATTGAATCTGACAATTTAAAAATTCACAGAGGTATTTGTTTTCGAGTTCGGAAGCTAGGTTCCTACTTCATGTGCATTTTCTGGCCCAAAATTGGATTTTAACTACACTTTTTCTCTGTATCTATCAATTCTTCCTCAATCGGAACCACTAAATTAGCTCTTTACTAAAAGCAGCTGACAAATTTCCAAGCTAGGAAGCAGTTACAATATTTTTAAAATGGGCAAAATGCCAAAATCAAACGTATCCAAACCCTGATCGATCACCCATACCACATTTCCAGCACCAGAATCCTCCACACTCCACATTTTTAGACACCTATTGCAAGAAACTCTATGCAAATCATGTCATCATCACAACGAGGTGGAAAGGGGGGAAGGGCCGCTCGAAAGAATGTGCATCAAAGAAGTCAAGTGCTAGTTCAGGTAAGAGGGATAGGTTCATATTAGTCGAAGCTCAATCCATGTACATTGATTTATGCTCAAATAGTAAATTGGAAAAATTTTATGTCCCAGACCCTAATGTGTATCACAACACAGGCTAAGAAGATCCCGTGCAATTTTTTAGAGACCAACATGTGTTGAAATTGCTAACAACTAATGAACCATCACACTTCGATGAGGTGTGTCGGTTTTATAGAAATTTTCATCCAAAAGATGGAGGGGGGGGGGTGAGTATGCAACTAAGGTGAACAGGTACACAATTGACCATAGTACATGTAAAATTAACGATTTTTTAGAGTGTTGTAAAAAAGTTCTGAAAATGTATATCCCGATGACATTATGGGACCCTTGAATGATGTATATTACAGAGAGGCATAATCACTACAGTCTGACTACCCTTATATTGACCCAATTGCCTGTATTCATAGGTATTTCAGCTGTAACCCAACCAATCTATGGAATCCTGAGAGTTTTATTTTGAAACGCCTAACCATAGACCAGAGGATTGTGTATGAGATGATAGTGAGGTGTATTGTACGCACACCGGGCTCATTACCGAGCCCTATTATTCGACCCTAATGATGTTTTATTGTATCATTAAGGGGAGACAAGTCAGGCCCGATTCCACAATCTTCAATCACATGTTCTGGGTCGCTACGTCCAAAAACAAAATCTAGAGTCTACCATATGGTAACCTAATCACATTTATTTTTAAGAGTTTTCAAGGCTGGCGGTGCATGGTGAGGAGAAGACATGCAAATGGTTTGACAAGCAATACTTAACAAAGAAGATGTGGATCTGGGTTGACCACAAGTGTGTACATAAGCATGAAGATGCAGCAGAGCCGGACAAGAGGCCAAGAATTGCACAAGGTACAAAACTGCATTTTCATGAAAAAGTGCATTTTTTATCATATCTACTTCAACTTGTGCTAACTATTTTCCCTCCGAATGATATAGATTCTGGTTTCATGAAAGATTTTAGGGCATGCTATAAATGGGTATGTGGTTAACTGGCTCAGATAAGGGGGCACATCTGGAAGCTAGAACAAAGACAGCGCGCTTACGAGCGTCACTGGGCATCGACTTCCACATCAAGACTTAGGAGAAGCTCTTCATTTTGATGAAAATTATGTAGGCTAGGCCAATGGTTATGAAGTTATGCATGCATAATAGTTTCAGATATTTTCGAATATATTCTACTCCCTCCGTCCCAGCAAAATTGACATGTTTGCCTTTTCAAAGTCAAATTTGAATTTTTTGACCATAAATATAAATAAATCTATATATAATAAATATGTCATGTGAGATATTATTAGATTTGTCTTAATATCAACGATCACCCTTAGGCCTTGCCTTCAAATACGATGTTGTTGGTTGTCTTTTCAAGGCGATATCCAATAGCCAAGTTTGTTGAATGATCCATCCAGTCGTGGATTTTCTCCATGGTTATTGAGTTGGATTTTAGGCAAGGGTTTGTGACTGTTTACCGAGGGTTTTCTCAATTTATGGTGGTTGATATT
>JAULKK010313510.1:0-11794 GCA_032355705.1 Rubia peregrina
TCTTCTCAGCTCTTCTCAGATCTCTCAACTCAACTCAGCTCTTCTCAACTCAACTCAGCTCTTCTCAACTCTTCTCAACTTTTCTCAACTCTAATAAATTCAGCTCAACTCAACTCAGCTCCGATTCAGCTGAACTGGACAGGGCCTAATTTGAGGAGAAAAGTGTGTTTTAACCTTATGTTTTGATCGAAAGTGCATAAATGACTTTGTAAAATCTGAAAGTGCGAAAAAACCCTGGATTTGGTTGACTAAAATGTCAACAGCCAAATTGGCCGAAAATATGTTAAATGACCATTATACCCCTGATTTTAAAAAAATTAAAAAGAAAAATAAAACCTCTTTCTCCAGTTGTCGTCTCTTTCTTCATCCAAGTTTGTCATCCCTTTCTTCATCCAAGTTCATCGGCGTCCCTTTCTTCATCTAAGTCTGTTGTCCCTCATATTCACTGGCGTCCCTTTCTTTCCACCACTACCGTGTCTCTGTCCCTTTCTTTCCACCACCACCCTGTCCCTGGCCCTTTATTTCCACCACCATGTCAATTTCACTGTCATCCCTTTCATCTTCGTCCCTTTCTGCATCCCTTTCTTCTTAATTAATACACCCAAATCCACCGGCAACGAAGGTTCTTTGAGTTTGAAGATTTTGACTCGTCGCTGTGAAGCCCTCGGCAGTGGTGAAACTATCGGCGGCGCTATGAAGATATTCCCTCGATAGGTTCTTCATTTTTGTGAAGTCCTCGACGATGGTGAAGCTATCGGCGACGGAATTGGGTTGATGTGGTGTTACAAGGGTTTATGTGCGTTGGTAGTGTTGCTACGAGCAGGGTAGGATTTTAGGCCGAGCTAGGGTTGTTGTGGTGTTACTCTGTGCGAGGGAGTTGGGTGGTGGAGATGGGCGACGAGATTGAGGAAATGAACGAAGCGGCGGAGCTAGTGGTGCGGCGGAGGAGGAGGTGGTGATAAAGACGAAGGAGATGTTAGGGGTATTTTTATCATTCAATTTTTTGTATAAACAATAGGGGTATTTTTGTCTTTTCACTAATGGTCAATGTCTGAATTTGTTTGGTCAATGCCTGAATATTGTAATTTGGGTATAATTGCATTATTTTACAGACATGTAGGGTTAGTTTTTCACTTTCATATTTTACAAGGTCATTCTTGCACTTTCTCAATGTTATAGGGTCATTTTTGCACTTTTTCCTAGTTTGAAAGTCTCATAACTGGAATCGAGGAACTGATGTTATCTTTTCATCAGATTATGTTCCCCCTGTTTCATTGGATGTTGCACACTTTCCTCTTCTTCTTCTTTTTATTGTTTTTGTGAATTTGTCACACTTTACTTTTATGGCAAGATTCCTTCAATTCCATCTACTCATTCCACTTTTTCCTTTCTAAATTCATTTTCATCCACTCAGTTCATCGACAAAAATCCAAGCAACTAAAGATATGATGCCACATCCAACGAAAACGGAGATAGTAGTATTAAACGTTACTCCCTCCGTCCCATAACTATTGACCACATAACCTTTTCAAAGTCAAATTTTGTAAACTTTGACTATTAATATATATATATGATAAAATATCATATGAGATAATGTTAGATTCATTTTAACATATATTTTCTAAATATCAGCTGCTTATGTTGAATTGGTATACGTAGCTAGAGATATTGACGGTGAAGGATGATCATTGGAGATCGTGAAAAATTAAAGTGGCCAAAAGTAATGGGACAGAGGGAGTAGTTGACAAGTGATTCAAGCAAGCAACTCATAAAATAGCAACTGATTTAGGGTTGACAACTTGTAATTGTGTGAAATGTAAAGGCATTTTGATTTCTAATAAAAGCAACTTCAATAGCTTATGACCTTTACCTTCCACGCACACATTTAAAGTATTTACGATTCCAATGGAATGCTAAAATGCAGTTGAAAATGTTGTGGAGCTACAGTGGTACATGATATTTAATATGCAGCTCCGCTATTTTTTGGTTGGATTTTTTATTCAGTGTTATTTTGAAACTTCTTACTTTCATCGCTTTCTTTCTTTTGTTTTTTTCATTGCATTTTTATTCCTTTATTTTTTTTTGCAGAATATTACAAATAAATACATAAGTGATTTTTAAAATATTATTTATAAAAAATATAATATAATAAATTATAATTCATCTATATCTTAATTAAATTTATTTATTAATATTCGAGTTCGATCATATATCATTCATGGGCTACATTTAACATCTATGAATGGAAATATTAACATAAAATTATATTTAAAAATGATGGTTATGAAATTGTTTAAAAATCTTAAATCTAGGTAGAAAAATATATTATTTTTGTAGCATAAGAACTTTAAAAAATGTAACCTTGTTTATATATTTTTCATTTTTGAAAAATGACACATTTTAATTTATTTTTTAATTAAATTGTTTCAAAAGATGGAAAACATATTTAATTTCTATTTATATTTTTATTTATGAAAATTCTTATTATTTAATAATGTTTATTTTATGGTTAAAAAAATTCAAGGTAAATCTGTATTTGGAATTTGCAATATAATAAAAAATGAAAATAAATAAAATAATAATTTCTAAAGAATATAAAGGAATATTATTATTAAAGAAATATATACATGAAACTATTGAAGTAAATACATTATAGCAACTGTAAAAAAAATTAATATAGCAACTGAAAGGTTGAGTAAATTATTGGAGTTGCTATAAGAAGAAGAAATTTGAAGTGTTTAAATAAAACCTACTCCCCAATCCCTACAAAATGATTTGATTCTCTATTTTGTAGCGCATTTAAAACCTACTCCCCAATCCCTTCTAGCTGTGGAGGGATTCGAGTTAGGTGTTTGAATGAATTAAGTATCATCTTGAGCCCTGTGAATTGTATTCGAGATATAATCTACTATGTTGGTAAAAAAATATATACGCTAACCTAAGAAATGAGGTGGTTAATTTTTAATTATTTTTCAATTAAAATTAAAAAGTAGTTAAAATATATTTTTTGGTTTAAACGAACTACCCCTCTGTTCCATATCGATTTGCACTTTTACTTTTTTTGACATCATTCTCTATCAAAGTTTGATCGCATATTTTAATAGTTTTATGAACAATAATATTATTGTATATGATATAGTTTAATTCGCCGTAACAAGTAGTATCTAAATATCAATTTTTTATTTATCATTATTAAATGTATGTAAAGATATTAATGGTTAAATATATTTTTTAAATAGAATGATAACGATGACAGTGCAAATCTAGTTGGGACGCAAGTATATGTAAAAAAGTGAGTATTTCTTTCGAACATTGGAAACGTATTATATACTCTACTTATCTTTCTTTACACTGTCCGCATCAGTAGCAAGAATATGTAAAAAGGTGAGTATTTCTTTCGAACATGAGAAACGTACTATTTACTCTACTTCTTATCTTTCTTTACTTTGTCCACATCATCATATGACAATGACATGGAGCAATTAATTTACTAATGTTTAGTTTGGACGAAAATCTTGGTGTGGATCTTGTGTATAAGTAGTGTTGACTTAGACTAATATATTCCCTCCATCTCATTTTATTTTACTTATTTTTTTCACAATATTAAATAAGAATGTTTAATCGTAATAAAAATTTACATTTAAAAATAGATCCTACCTAATATTTTTATTATAAATGAATTAATTCATATTTACAGTCAATGATTACAAAATTTGACTCCTAAAACATAATTAAACAAAATAGAGTTAAGTGCTAAATTAATCATGACTTTATGGTGAATGTGTCAATATAACCATGAAATTTCATAAACTGTCAAAATAACCTTTGACTCGTTTGACTTTTCAGTCAACTGATTCATGGCCGGATTATAAGGAAAAGATGATTTTTCCTTAAATTAAAAAAAAAGGTGCTAAAATGAACCTGACTTTAGGATGAAAGTGCCAATATAACCATGCAATCTCAGAAAGTGCCAAATAACCCTTGACCATGTTGACTTGTAGTAAACTATTTTACTGCCAGAATAAGGTAAAAATACCATTTGCCCATATTTTTTTAAAAAAAAGTCATAAAATATAAAATGACGTTCTTGCCCCTTACTATATTTCTCATTTTCTCCTATTTTCCGCTTGAATTTTCTATTTTTCCCCATACTTTCTTCCCGCTCCACCCTTCTTCTAGCTTTTTTCAGCACGAAGCATAGAAATCGAGGCATTTCCTCGTCGCCCTTCATCTCTACAATCGTCCGTCGTTCCTCGACGGCGTCGGCGTATTTCTTTCCTTGTCTGCAAGCGGCCGGCGGATTTCCTTGTTTTGCGTCTTTCCCGCCGATTTCACCCCCTAAAACAGGGCATCATTCGAAATGGTAATCTCTCTTCAATATATGTTGGATATTGCTTCGGTTGTTACCTCTGATTTCCTTTATGGAGTTGGTTTTGTGTATTTTTTTTAGATTTAGGGGTAAAATGTGTCATTGGAGTGAATTCCCTAGGGGTTTTTTTTTATAGTTTTTAGAATTTTGCATGTTTTATTGTGATTTATGGGCCCGTGGAAATGTTAGGATTTGTTTTGCTTAGCTATGTTAGAGTTGTTTATGGTGTAAAGCATGGGCTGGTTGTAAAGTCCCATAATTGATGGGGTTTTGTTTCATTTCATGTACTGTCAGAACAGATGACGTTTTTTCATAATTTTTGTTGTGTTCTGAATGGTTGTAATGTTAGGTGGTGGTTGTGGATTTACTTTGGTGCCTTTTTTGACGTAGTTGTTGTAATTTGCTGCCTTCCTTGTGGCTCTTCTATGTTGTAGAGGCATTTAGGTATTAATTTTTCAAATGTTCATTGTGCTGAAATAACCTTCATTTTATTAACTATGTGCTGAAATAACCCTGTTTTTATATCGGAAGTGCAGACATAACTCTGACTTTATTGACTATGTGTTGAAATAACCCTATATAACTCTGAGGGGGGTATTTCGGGCACAAAATTTTCAAATTTTAGCTAAAGGTTAATTTAGTCATATCCTTTTTCTCTTTAACGGAATTTACATGGTCAACACCGAAAATATAGCGTTTGGATATATCAGCACATTTTTTTCCAAAATTAAGGGTTAGATTAGCACATACAATAATAAGTTAGGGTTATCAGGCACTTTCTGAGATTGCAGAGTTATATTGGCACTTTCAACCTAAAATCAGGGTTATAAATGTAAATAACCCTTTTTTTTCTTTTGTGAATTATCTTCATTTATCCCCTAATAGAAGGTGGTACAGATTGAATTTATGCTTTTTACTACCCCTTTAGGAATGTTATAGACTGTCATCAGATGTATAGGAATTGAATTTATGCAAAATCTGATTAGAATTAGCTTTCCTGCATAATTGAACCATATAGTTTTCCAGTTCGAAACTCTTTTCTGGAAACTTTCAATCAAAGGCTGAAAATAAGCCTTTTAAAAAAAATTGCCGGTGAATAAAAAAGCTCCTAAATAATTGAAAGGATAATTTCCATTTTTTCATTTTTAGAGCTCTTTTAATCATAATAGTGGTTCTTCCTGATGTCTTATATGGTTGAAGAACTCAAATTTTGAGTTTTGTTTACCAGTGGTTATCTGATATGCATGTAAAAATTGCTTTAGCCTTTTCAGGTTAGGCCTCAGAAAGTAAAATATGTAAGTAAGGTGATGATCTGCACCTTTATGCAGGCGTTAACCAATGCATTTGACACGTTTGTTATTGTGTTTTGTTTGGTTGATTGCTAGTTTTACGTTACAAATGGTTTAGATGACCATTGTCGGTTATCTTATCTAAATCTCGAGTTTTGTAGACTTAATTGGATCTAATGGACACTTTGTCCTCATGAGCACCTAATTTTTTTTGTGAGCTTACTAGTAAATTGTTTGTGAGGATTTCGGCATAGTTTGTAGAAGGCCATCCACAAGAGTGGTAGTAGATATTTGAAGGTCATTTGCAAGAATGGTAGTAGATGATGGCCATTCGCAAGCATGCTAGTAGATAGAAAAAGTCAAAGTTTGATAGGCACGACGGCCGGCACCAGCCGACAGGTACCAGTTGACGGGCATCAACCAGTTGACACGTCCATGCTGGCCACAAGGTCGTTCCAGAGACTACCCGGCACAGACCATGCCCTCCAGCATGGTCGTGCCACAACCTATTGGCACGAGCCGCCCGCTGCAACATGGCCCATGTCACCCCCAAACTCTTGTGAGGCTAAGTATGGACATAGATCGTGCCCTCATTCACGACCAGTGTCGCTTCAGTTCCAATATTCAAAGACCAGCCCACGGGGTGTGAAGAACGACATGGTCATGCCGCTGTTTTGCACTGAAAATGACTCCCGGGAAATGGTCCACAAAATTTCTCACGACCTGCGTTAATCAACTGATTAAGAAGTACTTCCAGCCAATAGCCCTAGCTAAACATCGCAGGGTGCAAGCATCAAACGTTAAAAAATGGAGGACCAGTTGACAAGTCGCGCCACCCGACAAGGTTTGTGCCAGACACAGTTGGCATGGACGTGCCAGGCCACCCAACCCCTGTCAGCACTAGCCCGACATGGCCGTGCTAGGCGACACGGGCCATTCCGACCCCCAGCGGGTACGACTGTGCCATGTTGCACGGCTCATGTCGTTTTTGGCTGCTAGGTTTTTTACCCTATTTTGGGCCCTTTTCAAGGCTCAATTCCCTATTACTATAAATAGGATCCTATGTCTACTAAGATTTAAGTTTTTGCTCATTTTTAGACTTCTAAGAGTAGGTAGAGAGAGATAGAGAGGAATTCTTCCTGCTCTCTAATTTCTTTTCTTCTCTTTTCTTATTTTACCCAAAGGTATTGAATCCAATGAAATATTTGGGTTCAATGCTTAGGAAGTAGTCAATTAACTTGGGTTTATATCTGTATTCATGATTTGGTGTTTGTTTTGGGAGATTCTATAGATTTTCCTATCTTTATGTGTTTATGATTATTATGTTGGCTTGTTCTTCATGTTTTTATTAATTGCATGATTGTCACACTAAGATTGACACACACCATAGTCTACTTTCATGTTGGTGGACTTATTGATATCCTTCGGGGAAGGAAACCTAGATGTGCGTCTGGGACCGTATGGGTGTGTGCTTGTGGATCGCCGAGTCAACGTTATGATCGACCATACAACTAGTTAGCCAGAAAATTGGCTCGAAGGGTTACAGATAGAGATAGTGTTAGTAGTAAATTAGGGTTAGCATATCGCAACCTTAGAGCCATCGATAAGGTGCTTCATCCATTTTGCCTTTATAAGCCTAGGGAGAAGCATTCGTGGTGAAGTTCCCGGGGCATAATCGTACAAGGGAGATTCAGATCTGCAGAGTAGGCAGGGCCATTGTTGCACTCTCCTAATTATGGAATCGGTGTCGATGGAAGATTACATGTGCACCTTTCGTGACAGGTATGGGGAAGTGTTGACCATCAACCACACTACGTCTCATAAACACTAAGATAGGTTTATATATCTTGAATGTGATTGAATCTAGGATCAAAACATAACACCGATCATGCTACGCAAATATTCCCCCAAGTGCTAGTTTTATATAGTTTCTCTTAATTTCTTGTTCTTTCGTATGCTCTTAGTTGTTAGTAACCACCATCCCCTCCTCCAAAACATGGTTTTGCAATACCAGCTATTCCTAATATGTGGTCTGATTGACAACCCGATCGCGGCTGTGTGTAGCAACTTGTAGATTCCTAGCATCTCTGTGGATGACTCAGGTTTACCACTATTTACCCCATAGGTAGTATAGTAGTAGGAACGGGAGCAATAATAAAAATCTCTATTTTTTAAAGCTTCTTCTCAGGTTAATTGATGCCTAGTTGACGACTCTGGGAGGAGGTGGATCAAGTGAATGGGTCACCGTGCTTAATACCTCTAGTAGACTAAAAATAGCCACATGGTTGGCCATTAATGAGGATAAAATACCAGGTAGATGCAAGATTGTTTAGGATATATCTAACAAATATACTAGAAACATCAAAACTCAAAAGGATAGAGTTTAGAAAAAGTCACGAAACACTATAAAATGCTTTTTGCATGTCAAGTTTGATAATTAAATAATCATTTTTCCTTGACTGTAAAAATTATAGCATCATGTTAACTGAGATATCCCTTTCTTTTAAAAAAGACATATTGCTCAGGGCTTATCAACTTGTGTAGTAAGGGATTTATCCCCTTAGCTAAAATCTTAGTAAAAACCCTGTTTATGAAATTTGAGAGGCTTGGGGGTCTAAAATAAAGGGGAAAATCAGTTATGGAATCCTTTTTTGGGATCAAAACTATCCAGGTACTTGGAACTATTTTTGGTAGTGGTGGCAGCCTCCAGCAGGTTAGTTTTTATGCATTCCCATGAATGTATCAAAAAATCCTGTATATCCATCGACTCCTGGAGCTGATGATTGTCCAGATTAAACACAATTTTTTAAAAAAAATCCTCAATTGTTACATCAGTCGTGAGTAATGAGCTATCTTGATCAGTGATCAATTTAGGGATCTGGATTAGGAAGAGATTATAGTATTCTCCTGGATTCTGAGCCTGTGACTCTGTTAGGAGCGAGCTATAAAATGGAACCCCTTCAGTTTTTATTTCCTCAATGTCTTGGATCCAATTTCCATCCAGCTTTTTAATCTTAGTTATCACTGATTTTAAATTCTTTTCTTTAGCAGCTTGATGAAAAAACCTGGTGTTTGTATGTATCATCCCACCTTGGAACACACCAAGTATCAAATTTATTGTTATTGTATTAAAAATGAAATACATTCAGTTTCAATTTCAGAACCGACATCAATTTGAACCACACCGAGTAAACTAATTAGCCTTCTGACTTCTTATCCACTACTGCCGAATCGATTATTGAAATTAGAGAAGGTGATTTAGAAGTTCCAATAGCCTACTAGTTTTCAAAAGATTACCCAATACCAAAACAATAAACGGTCGTACTTCTGACATAGTAACATATTGTGACGGTTAGAAAAAAAAATATCGTGGTGCATCATAGTGTTGTAGTTCCACCTGTAATACAACAGTTCGATGACCGTTATTCAATGGAGGCAACGATCAATGGTGGTGTCAGAAAATCGAGGTGAATTTCACTAGCATTCATAGCTCAATCCTTTTTTTATTAGTAAGTTATTATCAAATTACCATTGTATCCTCTAGTATAAGAACAAATCGAGGATAATGGTTCATAAAGTTGTGCTATTAACTATCAAAAAATTAAAAGACTGCTGGATACTTACCGGATTACATGCACGCATATTGATTGAATTTTATTTTTGTAATTAAAACATAGTCTTTTCCACTTATATAAGAGGTGATTTTTATTATTTACCCAAGATTGGGTGGAGAAGATTTGTACTCCTCTGTCTTTAAATTTGTCTTATTTTACTATTATCAATAAAATAAATATGGCAAAGTTTTGGGATTGGAAGACTGGTTGAAATAGAATTATAAAAATTATAAGGTTTTACTTGCAATATAATTTTTTTATTATACAACGTGCAGTAGTTATAAGTTTATGACCTGGTTAATGCAACTCAAATTTTTTTATCTTCATTTCTTTTGATTTGCAGTTTAAATATTGATCTTGTCATTGGAAATACCGTCTTTCAAGAGACAGACTCAATTAATATTCTTTAAATTGTAGAATTTATAAATATATAATATAAATATATATATATATAATATTATCACGTGAGGTTTTATATATTTTAAAAATATCTAATTCTATAATTTTGTGTTGTACATAATTTTGTGTTTTAAAGTTTCAAGATTATCATTGAATAGTAAAAAATAATTTAGACAAATTTAAAAGGATTGAGGTATTAATTTTTTACTTAATATGTTTGCTTGGTGTAAAGTTTTTTTGACTTAATAAGTGTGGTAATTCTCCATTTTAAGTGCGTTGTCTCTTCCAACTTTTATACATGTGTAGTTCATCCTTTTGTGGTGTTTGTGACACAATTAAGATATTTTTTTAATAAAATACTTTCTTCTTCCCTGTTAAAACTTCTTTCACTTTTATAGCTAAATAGGCCAATTTCGACTACTTTCTCAGTACCAGATTAAGGTATCTACTTTCCATTTTCATGTCCCGAATAAAGTTTTTATTTTAATTACTTTCTTGTTTGAATAGAAATTTGACTAGTTCATTTCAATTTCTCATTTCTCCTATCACATCACCATGTATTAATGTTCGTGCAAAAAATTGTAGGAATCTTATTCTGGACAGAGAGAGTATATAATATTTTTACTATTATAATGCATAATTGTATATTTGATTTTTTTAAAATTATGAATAAATATACTCCCTCCGTCTCATAATAAGGTTATTACTTTCTATTTTCGCCTATTCCAGAATATAATTCTTATTAGGACTCTTTTCTTGTTTGAGCTGAAATTTATAATTGAAATTTTGACAAATTCATTTCAATTCCCATTTTTCTATCACATAACCATATACTCCCTCCGTCTCGCGAATATTGGCATATATATTTACTTTTTACGGTGTTCACTGATCATGTTTAATTGTCAATATTTCTAACTACATATAACAATTTTGCATAAAAATTTATATTTAGAAAATAAATGTTAAAATAAATATCACAATATCTTATATGATATTTTTATTATAAATAATAATATTTTATATTTAGGGTTAAAGTTTGCCAAAAATTTTTTAAAAAAAAGTAAACATAGTACTCCCTCTGTCCCTGCTTAATTTACAGCTTTGCTTTTGGGACACTGTTCCAAAAGTAAAGTTTGACTGCATATATTGAATAGATATACGAATAATAATATATACATATGTCAAAGTAGAAGGTCATCGCCGCCTTCTCTCTAAAGCAATTGCTCCTCCTTCTCTCTAAAAGCCCAGACCGAGATCCACCTTTTACGGAGGGGTGGCCAGCTCGCCGGCGCTCCTCGCCGGTCGGCCACCCCTCCCCGCCGGTGGAGGGTTTGGGGAGCCTAATAAATATCTCTCCACCAATGGTGGTTTAATTTAATAATAATAAAAAAGAAATGAGTCTTTTCAATTTTTCATTTTTTAAAAACTTTTTCTGAAAATTCATTAAATTAAAAATATAAATTAATCCTGGAAGACGCATTACATTAAATACAATTCAGATTTAATTCCACTACAGTTTAAATTACATAAATTAAATTAAATTAAAAATTATCAGCTACAAGAAACCAAAAAAATAAAAATTTATCCTCATTTTTCATTTCCTTTTTAATAAAATCAGCTAGCAGAAATAGATTAAAATTCCGCTAGAGGACGCATTATAAATTTTTATTTTTTTATTCAGAAATAACGACAACAGAAATTTAAAAGTTAGCCAACAGAAATTATCGTAATGCGTCCTCTGAAATTTTCATTTTTTTTACAATTTAAACTCCAAACAAGTCAAAAACTTTAAATCCGCGTGAGGACACATTATCGTAATGCGTCCCAAAAAATGCTCAATTATTTTTAAAAACTCAGCTCAAAATAAATTTTTAAAAAGAAAAAAAGAAAGGCAGCATGAGGACACATTATCGTAATGCCTCCTCAGAAATGCTCTTTTTTTAAAAAAAAACTCAGCTCAAAACAAATAAAAAAGAGAAATGTGCATTTATGCCCCTCGGTTCCTTGTTTTGTGCACATGTACCCTCCAGCTTTTTGAAAGTGCATTTTTACCCCTGGTTACATTTTGAAAGTGTATTTTTACCCCTGGTGACATTAAAAAAAATTGGTCAACTTTGGTCATC
>JAULKK010313535.1:0-11792 GCA_032355705.1 Rubia peregrina
ATGTCTATAATTGTCATTTTACAAATTAAAAGCACTTTTACTTTTAAATTTACCAAACACTTCAACTGCTTTTATCAATGAAAAAGCACTTATAAGCTAATTTTACCAAACGCTAAAAGTGTTTTGCTTTTCAGCAGCTTATTCTCACAGAGAAGCAGAAGCCAGCTTTGCTTTGAAGCTCAGCTCTGCCAAACAGAGCCTAAATTTGCTCCAAATAAGAGAAGTGAACCCTTTATCAGGTCCTCACTGGGGTAGGATCTTTCAGGATGGCTTGAAATTTCATGGCCCCTATCAGCATATAGAGGAGGACCTTTGTAGAAGGTCATCAACATGGCCCCCGACAGACCGATAACCGAGCCCAGAACTTTGGCTATTCCATTCCATTGTTTTATGTTTAAATTTTCAATCCTGGTCGAAGAGATTATTAGATTTTAAGGTTATCGTGAGTATTCCACTGCTTATGTAAAATGTAAAATTTTGATAGGCCCTCCGTCCCAGCCATTTCTACACATAATCTTTCCACAATAACGTCAAATATGTGTAGCTACGGACAATAACGTCGGATACAAAATTGATATTTAGAAACTACATGTTACGACGAATTTAACTATATCTCATATGATGAAATGAAATTATTGTTCATATATATATATATATTCAAATATGTGGTTAAAGTTCGACATTTTGACTAAAAAAAGATTCTATGTAGAATTGAATGGAACGAAATGAGTAGTAAATTACCTTAGAGAGACTGCCATCATGAAAACAAGGACTGTAGCAGTGTTAGTCATGGCCGTGTGAAATGTAGCTGAAATGTACTTCAAGGCATATAGAGCAAGAGTTAAAGCTGCCGTGATCCTACACCAATTTTTGCAAATCAATTCACTAAAAAGAGAAAATAAGAAAGAGACCTTTTCAGTAATCGCAATATTAGTCTGTCGCGTGTGGTTCAAAAATTGCTTTTATTATAATTACAAGCAAACCACCACTTTAAAAAATTCCAGTTGGGATGTATTTTTGGAGCATCCATTACACATAAAAGTGTCGCTAAAATTGTTAGTAACGGAATATGATATGACTCTATTCAACGTGTCACTAAAACTTTGTGGCGTGTTGAAATATCATTATATTTTTTTGTGCTGCTTTAAGATGCAGTTCAATTTAGAAGTGTCACTAAATTTGTGACATGAATTGAAGTAGTAATTCAGTTTAGTGACATGTACATGTATCACAAATATTTTAGTGACACGTGAGAGTCGAGTACATATTGTGACATTTACTTGTCACAAAATATACGTCACTACTAGATTATTATCTTTATAGTGCACAAGCTTAAGACGGGATGTAGTATAATAGTTTTACAAACGAATTAATACCATTTCATTACAGCAAGAATAGAAGGACCGTACATAAGGATAGATATTTACCCAAATAATGAAGCAATAAAAATCCTGCAAAGGACTTTGAAGGTTAACGGATGAGCGGCCTCTTTACTACAAAGATAGTGAAAATGAAGAAGAAGTTCAGGTCACATATAAACTTATATACATTTCGGAAAAATTATAAGAACAAATCTGAACTTTAACGTAGTGTCCTTGAATTAAAACAAAGGTTTCGTCTCACCTTTCAACGAAGAAGGCAAAGGGAGCCAAGACAAGGGTGGCTATGGCTTGTCGATAGGCGACGAAAATGGGAGGTTTCATGCCTTCAGAAATAGAAGCCTTGGAAAAGAGGGCTTGGCCTGAGTAGATGAACTGAATGGCCACCATTATTAATAAAGGCTTATTATTTTCCATGGCACCCTTGAAGCATTGTAAGGCCATCATCATTTTTACCAGATGTAATGTCTGATGTGAGTGAATAGCAAACACCAACGCAACAAATTTATAGAGAGCATAGGATGAATTGTTTTGTTGTATGGAAATCTAATGGCATGCACAACAAAAAGGAGCCCACGAAAGCTGACATTTACCTTCCATTTAAAGAAAATTAAAATTATGGTCCAATCGCCCAATTAACTGAGTTGAATCAGTAAAACTAAGTTGAATCCGTTCGAAGGTTTCCCGTTCTCGGTGTCGTCACCATGATGCAGCCTTTAAAGGACACCTCCCCCTTCGCTAGCGGTAAGATTGATTGGTAGGAGATACCGGAGGCGCACGTCTTTACACTATTGCAGAGCGGTACGTAGGCACCGGTATTTCAATCCCTTGAAATACCGGTGCCTAAGTAGTGTGGTGCTAGAATTTAGTTTCATAGGCACCGGTATACAATATTGGTGTCGAAATCTATGTTCTGTGGGAGGTCTTCACCGTACCTATCAAAAATACAATTTATAAGACCTAAATACTTACTAATTACAATTAACTAGATAGTAGCAAATCGGAGTCGTCCACAAAGAAGAGAGATTTTCCTAAGGGTTTTTACATATAAAGGTGAACACTGCACTAGATATAAAAATATGCACACACACATAATATATATATATATGAAAGCTTGTAAAGAGTAGAATTTTTGGTTGGTTTTTCTAACTTATGAATTTAAAGACAAGACAACAAGCAAAGTTAAGTAACTATGTTAATCATGCAACAACCAAATAAAAAAGATGAAAACTACAAATGATAAAGTCTTGGGGACAACTGATATCTGCTTCCGAACCTCTTATCTATCCTTGAATCCACGACCTATTCACTACTTTAACTACTTGTTGTGAATATAAATCTTCTATCCTTAGAAGAGTGAAGCATATGCCAGTGAGTGAATACGACATCTCTTGCTAAACCTCACTAATGACCCCTTTAGTCTATCAACGCCTAAAAGATGGTGGATGGCGTGAAGCATATGCTAGTGAGTCAGTTGAAGTCTCGCGAGAACGAACAACAGATCTGTGATTCTCCTCCAGAGAAACAAAAGCATATACACGCATAACCGGTGGAAGTGGATCGGTGGTCATGATGTTGGATCGCAAGGTATGATAGCCTTCATCAAGACCCATGAGAAACTGGTAGATCATATCTTTCTCACGTTCTAGGAAGGCGTTGGCAGCATGGTGGCAAGCACACATAGGTTTACAAGCTTCACAGGTACAAACTAAAGGAGGCCAAAGTGTATTGTAATCATCAAACAACTTCTTCATTTTTCTAAAATAAATGGCAACAGCCTGACCATTCTGCCGATAGTTTTGAATATCTTCACGCATCTGCAGAATTTTTGGACCATTCCCAATGGTAAAACGTGCCTTTAGATCATCCCACAGCTCCTTCACGTAGCATAGTAACTAGTAGATAACGTAGTGGTGGATCTACGGTTTGCAAAACCCAACACACCATGGTAGCATTAATTCTAGACCATGCAACCGCATCAGGATGATTGTCTGGAGGTTTAGTAATGCTTCCATCAATGAAACAATTCTTCTTCTTAGCAAGCATAGCACCGTAGATAACATTAGACCATTCTAGGTAATTCTCCTCTCCTTTAAGTATTACGGAACAGATTGACAAACCTGGGCCGTTAAAAGTACTGAGAAAGTAGAGTCTTGCATAGAACGACCCGTAGGAACAGATTTCCTAGTGCCAGATTATAGTTGCAGCTATTTGAGTAAAGCTGCAATCAAATCGGTGGCGTTGAGGTTTTGTAGTTTAGTAGCCTCGACTTCAGCAGCGATGCGAGCTTGTTCGGCAGCATCAAAACTAGAACCAGGAGCATACATGGTTGTGGATCAATGGGAAAAGCTGATTGGCGGACATAGATTTCGAACGTGGTGGCGCGTGACGAGGATGACGGTGGCTCGTGGCATGGGGTCGGCGCGTGAAGATCGATGCATGGACAGAAAAGAAATTGGCAGCAGGTGATCACAGCCCCAGAACAGTGGTGCGACGATCGACGGAGTACGGACGAGGAGCTGCGGCGACAAGAATCGGCGGCACGTGAAGCTAACGCGCGGACGGAATAGATGATAGCGGTGACTCGGACTCGGATCTAGAGGGCAGCCGACGATCATGGCATCGGAGAAGGCACCGGTGAGATGGCGATTGGCAAACAGTCGGAGAAGGCCGCCGATTGGCAGCATTGCGTATGGTGACTTGCGGCTATTGATCGGCGGTGGTGGCTCAGTCTAGGCAGCGGAAATTTTATTCAGGGTTTCAGAATTTTAGGCTTTGATACAATGAAGAATTTACGGGGTAATATTTGTGTATTTGCATTCATGTTCTTGGGTACATTGTATAGTAGTACAAAAGACATATACCATACTAGAAAATGAATTATAATCTAATTACAATTTACACAATATTATTCTTCCTTAATAAAGACTATTATCATATTATATTTCATTGGATTCATCATAACATGTATTTTTATATTATATTTTTCTGAATTTCTTTTACACACATAAATAAAGATATTGATAGTTAAAAATTGATGCAGTTGACTTTCATAAGTCAAATTAAGCAATTTATAGCGGGACAGAGGGAGTATATTTTACATTCACAAATGCCAATTAGTAAAAAAGAATTATTTATTCAAATAAAAGAAATATGTACTCCCTCAAATCCACTTTGTTTGGCATCATAGCTTTAACTGTTGATTTTTTTTACAAATTGAAATATGTGCAGAGAATCAAGTGAAAAGAGTTAAAAATTTAATGAGTGGTTGAGAATGATTCATTTTTGCCATAAAGGAAATGTGACAAACTTACAAAAATATATGAAAATGTAAAGTGTGCCAAATTTAAGAAAAAAATGGAGTAGTATAATTTAATTAGTTTATAAAATTATAATTTATTCTTTTGTGAGAACATCTCTTGACATGTATGACCTTTCATTAATTTATGAATTATTCACCTTTTTTTTACTTATGTGTTGTACTACTTAAATTACACACTAAACTTTTAAAATTGATAAAGTTTTGGGAAATACCGTCTTTCCGTAAGTTTATGAAAAGACAGAGTTTAATTAAAATGATAAAAGGTAAAAGGTCTTAGTTGTAATATTAAAAATTTATTATGCAACGTGTAGTAGTTATAAAGTGTATAACCCGATTCATGCAACCCAAAATTTTTATCTTCATTTATTTTAATTTGCACTTTAATCCTTGGTCTTTCCATGACTTTGGAAAGACCGTCTTTCAAGAGACGGACTCTTTAAAATTAGTTAACATATTTTAAATTTTTTTTGAGTCTGTCTCTTGAAGGATGGTCTTTCTATAAGTTGTGGAAAGATCAAGGTTTAAATTATAAATTAGAAGAAATCAAGATAATTTTTTTGGGTTGCATTAATCGGGTCATAAACTTATAAGTATCGCACGTTTAACATTTTAATATTGGAACTAAAACATTTTACATTTCTATAATTATAATTTAACACTGTCTTTCCATATGCCTATGGAAAGATGGGTTTTCCCCAAAACTTTACCTTTTATATGTTATATATTATCTTATATATCTATTTATAACTAAGAATATTTTTTCTATTTCCTTTTAAAAGATACATAATTTATAAATTTAATTAAATAATTATTAATTCTTTATCAACAAATATTTCATATTCTTATCACTAAATTTTGTATAACGTAAAGTATTTCAGTACAAATACATACACACATATAATTTTATTTAAATATAAAATAAATAATTTTGTTATGTAAGAAAAATCGATTCAATTTTTTATTTTTAAAAATAGATATATCAATTTCTTTTTAACTACTGCATCATGTATAATTCTCATATACATATAACAAAATTTTATTAATTATTATAGTTATAAATTACGTTATATTTTTCATTTTTACTCAAAAATTCGTGCATGAGCACGAGTATTATCTAGTTAGATTTAAAACCTAAATTGAGTTCTAAAATACACACATATATATAATGTTTTGTGTTAAATTATCTAATGTTTATATCAATTATGGCAAACTTCATTCTTATACTCCAAGATATCATAAATTATTATATTTAAAAGGGTTTCAGAATCATGAAAATGTTGTTGCAAATAAATGAAAATAAATATCAATTATCTTATCGATTATATTAATTAAAAATGACATCATCTGCAGATACACGGTTCAAAAATTTTTTTTGTGAAAAATAATAATATTTATTTTCTATATTTTTCTGTATAAATAATATAATTTGAAAATTTCCCCTTTGATTCAAGAGATAAGGTTAGGACACAATCAAAATCCTAACAGCAAAACAAACAAACAAAAATAAATAAATAATTTGTTTCCCCTTATGATGACTTTGATTTAATGGGTTGAATCAATTATCGGTCTTCTTTTTTGTGATGTTTTGAAGAAGATGAAGAGTGTCTGAATGATGAGGAAAAATTATAAGACTAGTAAAATAATTGTTGTAGGAATAGATTAGTAAAAAAATTGGTTTCAAATTGTTAGTTACTTATTGATCTCTTTTACAAGTGTAGTCACTACACAGTAGTGTTAATTATCAGAGATAAGTGGATGTTTTCGGAAATTGATAAATAAATTTGGTTTGTTGTGATTTTGGAAAGTGTTTAAAATTTTCTGACCCGGCCCTAATTTTTTTAAAGTGTTGATGTAATCCTAGAATAAAAATTAACTGTTGTTATAACCGTAGAAATTAAAATATTGGTATAACCCTAAAAAAATAAAATTAAGTTCTGATATAACCATATAATTCTTATCAAGTCTGACGTGAAGAGGGTAAAATCTTTCAATTTTTTTAGAAAACTAACCAGGGGTATTTTGATCATTTTGGAATGGTCAACGAAAAAATAACTTTAGTTATAACTGTGCAATTCATCAATAAATTATGGGTAATTTGATATTTTCTGATTTTTCAATGTTATATTTGACGCTTTCATGTAAAAAATAGGGCTAAATGTGTATTTTCCCCTATTTTTAAATAAATAATTCATGGAAAAGTCATGGGAAAGACCGTCTTTCCATATGCATATGGAAAGACTATGGAAAGACGAGATTGAATTGAAATTATAGAAAGGTAAAATGTTGTAGTTGCAATATTAAAAATTTGTGATGCAACATTTAAGAGTGATAGGTTTATGACCTGATTAATACAACCCAATTTTTTTTATTTTAATTTCTTTAAATTTACAATTTAAATCTTGGTCTTTCCATAACTTATGAAAATACGGTATTTCAAGAGAATGACTCATAATTCATTCCCTTAATTAATATTAATAATTAAAATATTTTTTTTTAATTTTAAAAACTTATTTAAAAATATATTACTAGTATGAACTTTTTAAGTTGTGTGATATTTTTGAAAATATTGAAAATTACCGGCTTCTGATTTTTAATTAAAACAAAAATAAACAATGTTGAAAATAACTACTACGGCTTAGAACATCCACCCTACGCAAGCGTATATTACCCATCCCAAAAATAACACATTCACTGCACATCCAAACACACGCGCGCGTGTATCCTCTCATTTGTCTGAAAATCGAATTTCCCCAATTTGATCGAAACCCTAACCCTAGCGCAGCTAGATCCGAAATCCTTAAAACCATGGCGGCGGCGATGTCTGTTCCGATGAGGCTGAGGCTGAAGAGGGAAGTTCGTGAATTCATCGACCGGCGTTTGTCCGCCGGTGAGACAGCGGTGTTGGAAAGGCTCGGCCTTTGCTGCAACGCGACCCGATCCAAGGTCAATTTCGACGTTGACGATGCTGACGATTGTCTTCTGATGCAACTCCACCGGGAATTGCACGGTGGAACTGGCGTAAACCCTGCTCTTCGATCTGCAATAATGAGACTCCGGTTTGCCCTCA
The DNA here is from genome assembly GCA_032355705.1 of Rubia peregrina. NCBI lineage: Eukaryota > Viridiplantae > Streptophyta > Magnoliopsida > Gentianales > Rubiaceae > Rubia > Rubia peregrina. Next base: position 7,769 of record JAULKK010313535.1, read on the forward strand.
CAATTTCGAAGGCCAAAGGAGTTACCTTTGAGACCAAGGGTAAAGAGAGAGTGAAGAAACGGAGGCGGGAAGAGGAGGAAGAGGAAGAGCGGAGGGAGAAGAAGAAACGGGAAAACTTGGAGTGTGAACAGAGGAAGATAAGGCAACTGGAAGAAATGGACAGTGCTATAGCTATTGAAATGAACCATGAACGGACTCCCGAGGAAGAGGAAACGATCAATAGACAGAGAGAAGAAGAAAGACTAGCCCTGAAAGCGATGGAGGAGAAGGCTAAGGTTGATGTTGTTGATAACTACAAGGTTATGAAGGACTTCTACATGCTCTTGAACAGTGGAACTGATATCTAGTATTCTTTTTACTGAGTAGTATTCTTTTGTAAGATTAGAGTTAGTGCATCACACTGATCACTTTGTTGATCTGTTGTTGTTAGTCTACTGTAGATGATTTTTGACAATCTTTTTGTGTTAATAATATGATGGTTTTGTTTTTGGGAAGGTATTTTAATGTAAATTGTACAACAAAATATGATTTTTTGGTACCATTTCCCCATTCTTGACAAGTTATGAACAACTGTTCCATTTTTGTTCCTAACTTGGCCTGAATCTTTTATTTTATGTTACCCGCTTAAAGTTCCTCTGCATCTAGCTAGTGCTTGTTGGTTTTGTTGTTATTTTAGCACAGGTGGTTGCCTAACAAGCCCAAGGAGGAGAAGCTCATTCTGCCATGACTAGGAGCAGGTAGTTCTCCTTATTATGTAGCTTTTGTTTACTGGTTGTAGCTTTCTGAGTTGAGTAGCATTCTGAACTAAAGTCTTTACAAATTCCAGTATTTAGTGGCTGCAAGTTGAACCCGTTTACGGACCGCGTTGATGGAGCCGAGGCTTTTGCAAGAGGACAGGTATGCTGAACTTCCAGTATGTTCCCTGCTTTTGGTTCACTCTGGTTTAGGCTTATTTGTACAGTTACTTGTTTTTAAATATATTTTGTTCTCGCCACCTGTAATGTTATTTCTGTTTTCTTCTCCGATTCGAGCTTGTTTATCCCGGAAATGTGTAGGGCATGAAAGCATAAACAATGTTGTTTCAGGAGTCGATGCATGCATCCTTGGAGGATTAGAAGAGCAAGCAAGAGACGGTTTCTGCCAAGTGCCTGCTCATGGTGATGAGCACTATGGTTGTGATATGAAAATCCATAAGCATTGCTACTGTCATGTTTCGAAGAAATACAGAGATCAAAATGCACAGATTTCCACTCTTCGCATTGATTCTGTTCAGCGTTCAGCTCATCGCGAGTGTGAATGCCCTGTATGGGCATTCCTCCCCCTTTCTTCAGCTAACTCCCTCCAATTTCAAGTCCAAGGTAATTACAATGCATAATCTCCGGGTAACTAATGATATTTCCTGATCGTGCTTTTTGGATCAGCTTTTGCTTGTGCCAATATATGAGATGTATTTCATTTTTCAATTGTAAGCTCTGTATGTAGTTGAGTCTGATGGATCCATCCTGATCATAGAATGCATAGGTTGTGTGGTATTACTCATTGTTACCTGCGACTTCAGTTTACTCATTTTATGACCTGATATTTAACATTCGTATTATACCTAATCAATAAATGAACTACTCTTTTATTGAGCCTACACACTGTATATACGCAAGCTCATCCTCAAGCTTGGATTACTGAAAAAAATGATGCGTTTGCTTGATTATCGCTTTGATTTTGTGCCGGATCTACTAACAGTATGCCATCATAGATGGCGATGATTAATGTGGCTGTGATATGCAAATCTATAAGCATTGCTGTTGCTGTTATCTTGTATTCAGATTCATATACCCATTCAGATTTCTGATTCTTCAGATTTGAACCTTTTCTTTTTTGCTATAAGTAGGCAGGAAACTTATAGCAAACGCACATTCTTCAGATTTGTAGTTCGGATCTCAGCCAGCAGTTCAATGTCCCCCGGTGTTGTTCTCAAGGCAGTTCAGGTTCTTCTGCGGCAACGCTAGCAACTGATGCAGCAGAACGCTGAGTATCTGAAGTGAGCTAGAATTTTGGTGGCTGTGATCTGGAAGATTATGCGTTGCAGCTTCTGTTTCTCTCATGATTATGCATTGCTGCCTTCTCTCCTTGTTCTTCAAGTGAATCTCCGTTTTTTATGCACCCATTCATTTCCATTTGATGCTAAAATGTGTAGCGAGTTTAAATATCAATGATGCAAGCACAATGTTCAGCTTTTGGCACCATGACATCCATAGCATTGTTATTGGGATACTTACTAAGCTTTTTCAAAAAATTAAGCTGGGGTATTTCGGTCATTTTTGAAATGATCAACGCTGAATTTTTCATCGTTAATAATTTAGGATTATTTTAGCACTTTAAATTTTTACAGAATTACTTTGAAACTTTCATGTATCACATGCTCTGATTGTCATTCCCGGTGCTAACGAAGGTCACTGGAAAATCTTAATACAAAAAACAATCCACAACATGCAACAAATTCAAGAACCCATCATCCTTACCCAAAACAATCTTGAATTTGAATCCAAAAACCGAAACTTCAATCCTTAAATCTAAGGGTGGATTCGATACGGTTATCATCACTCTTTACTAATACCACGTATCATACCAACCGTGTCGGTATGTAATTTTAAAAACCAATACCGTAACAAATCTTCGGCATACCAACACATCGATATTCGTAAAAGTTGGTTAGTATCGATATGGTATGGTAGAATACCACCAAATATAAGATTTAATATATTAATTTTTGCTCATAAAAAATATATACAAATAGTTTTAAAAATTCTATAGTATAATCTAAATTTTTAAAAAAATCTCTAATCATATCGTTTACTTTAAATCAACTAACCGTTAGACGGAGTTATTTTATAATTGATTTAATTAATAGGGTGATTTGATGTTTATTTTTATTTATTACCACGAGATTCCTATAACTTTAAAAACTTTTAAAATGTGTCGCAATATATAAATAAATATATTTTAACCCTAAAAATGATTGAAATGGGGGTTTTCATCATTCGTCTAACCGTTAATCGGTCAAACAAGAGAATTTATCTAATAATAAAGTAATATAATATTAAATTACAAACTATAATAAGTTTTAATAAATAAATTAGGATACAATTTTTTTTGTAAAGCTTAAAACAAAAATGTTAGTTGTCAAAAACAAATCTGATTTAAAAAAATATTTTAAAATTTTACCAATATCAATATATATAGGAACCAAAACATAAACTATATGTTTCAAATTATTGTCATTTGTTTTAGTATTAAAAAATGATGAATCTTAACTAAATAAAAGGTTAAATTTCACATAATATACGTTATATATTTTTTAATATAAATCTGTGGTGCAATATGGTAATAATTTCTCAAACCATTACCATACCATCACAAATGTGTGGTACGGTACTACCATATCACATAATCAACTACCAACATATTCAGTACAAATGGTAAGTAGTTCAGTTGGTTGGTATGATATTTTGGTTTAACATGCTAGCCCTGCACAAATCCGTTGAAGAAATCGATGTTTGTTGCAGCTGTCCCGGTGGTGTAGCCTTTCTTCTAGTGGTGGAGGAGGCGCCGGAGGAGGACAACGTGGTGGAGTAGGATGAGGAGGGGGGTGTGGCGAAAAGGATGAGAAGGGAGCTCTATGCGGGATGGTGGAGGTAAGGGATGGTGGCGGAGAAAAAAGGGAGGCAGAGAAAGAATAAAGAAACGAGGGCAAAGTGATAAGGAGGGAGCCCTAGGCGGGGTGGTGGAGGCAGAGAAAGAAGAAATAAAGCGGGGAGAAAAAAGAAAGAAGGAGAAGAAATAGAGGGCTAGGAGGTCATCGCCGTACCTCTCAAAGATGTAATTTATAATCCCCTTTTGCTTACTAACTACAACTAAGTAGCTAGTGGTAAGTCGGGGTCGTCCACAGAGAAGAGGGATATTTCCAAGCGTCTAAGCATGCAATGGTGAATATAAACCTAGATATATATACACATAGATATATAAAAGC
>JAULKK010313546.1:0-11792 GCA_032355705.1 Rubia peregrina
GGCCATCGAAGCAACAGGCACTGTGGTAAAACTGTCGAAAAAGCTCCAGGAATGGCAGCTAGTAACCCTAGGCCTTCACCTTCTGCACTCTATGCTCGATGCTGAATATGAATGTCTTATAATCTTACCTTGTTTTGCATAGTCTCATGCAGGAGGGGGAGGGGATTCATTGTTTTGGATCTATGGCTTGTAGTTTTTAAACTGTTTTTTTAGTTTGGTCAGTTTAATAAACTTTAGCTTAATTTATATCTATTTGGACTATTTTAAATTTGGTAAATTCAGTTTAATGAGGTGAAATAATAATAATAATAAAGAATCCATGCATTTGCAAGGGTTTGTTTCTTCATGGTTATGTTACGAAAATCAACACAAATTTGTTGATTATTGTAGTGTTGCACGTGCGCGTAAGTTGTGCACGTAAGCTAAGAAATATTGAAACATGATTTATAACATCACAAATTATATTCAAAGTCCGTATTAATTGAATCCCAAAAAGTTCATCAATCATAGACTCACTGTTCTTAATTGAAATCAACGTGCAAATCACAGGAAAACTTGAATTTACTCCTAAATGTTAATCAAAGCGAACAAGGAATAATCGGCGGATCAAATAAATGAAACGAAAAGAATAAAAATCTGCTCCATCGATTACATGTACACGGCGAACTTGTCGCCGGGGAATAAGTTGTTTAGAAAGGAAGGAATGCGATGAGCGCTCCTTGGGGGAAAATGGTGTTAATTGTACAGAAAAAAATTTATGTGGAGAAATTTAGTATGTTGGGGTGAGGACCCAATTAAAATAGGGCATATGAAAAATGAGTGAATTAAAAAAATACAAAATACAAAACACTAACATTTGATCTCACTCACTTGCCACATGTCCTATTTTAATTGGGCCATCACCCCCACATACTAAATTTTTCCACATAAAATTTTTTGTGGTTAATTGGGTCAAGTCAGTGAGGAATCAATATGAGCGTCCATTTGACATTTGTTCTCCATGCAAATAACATAAATTAGTATTTTCTTTTTCTAATAACCATTTTATAGCGAGATCAAGGACTAAAATGTACGCCCCTTGTTCCATTAAAACCTGCAATTTAACAATTCATTTAGTCAAAATTTCTTAATTTTAACCATAAAATTGAATTGTTGCACAAGTAAAAATATTATTGTGTAATACCTTGTTAGATTTATTAATTATCTTTAATAAAAAAATATTACGGATCATAAAATTTTCACATCAACTGTCAAAAGTCAAAGTGTGCAAATAAAAATGGAACAGGAGAAACAATAAAACTTAATTCGAGTCAATCTAAAATATGTTTCTTGTTGCACGTAATAGTTGTGTCATTTTCATGCCATCACCTGCAATCAACATATATTTATGTGGCAAAGTTCATCAACCTAATTAAATATTTGCACACATTTATGGTAAATTTATCTTAAATTAATTTAGGCAATGTTGGGCCTACAACGTGCCAAATTCCTGCAAATTATGCACGTAAAATTTGATGAAGGTGGCAAATACAGCCATTTTGAATGTGCTTTGCTCAACAGCTAATGTTTTTCTATGTGATTTGTTCAATTGGCGAAAAAATAATCACTTTCAAAACTGGCCATTATTACAACAATGATCCTCTTATATTTTTCAATCCCTTTACAGAAGACCACCTCGGTACGGGACCTCTCCTTTACAACAATAATCAAATTGATTCCTCATATTCACTCCTATTGAATCAAATTGCTTCGAGTGTGGTGCTTCTTGATATCGTGTAGAACCCCTTTGTCGAGAGGCAGACCATCAGTGGGGCGTTCAGGCTTGGACAGACGAAGGTGGTTTGCATCAGTGGGGCGTTCAGGCTCTTCCTGATAACGAAGGAAGCATCGACTGGCTAAGCTCGTGTTCTCAAGCCAGGACATGGAGAGTAAGAAGAAGAACATCTCGGCCACTGTTGCAGAAGACAAGGTCCTGGAGCAGATGATGGATGACAGTGACAGAATGCTCAAGGGCATCTTCGAGGAGAATGGTCACAATCCGAAGGAAGGGAACTAATTCGACAAGTTCAGCTTTTGCTGATTTCATATGTCTGTGGTTCTTCTTCTTGTTGCTTTCAGTAATTTTTTTTGAATGTGTTTTGTTGTTTAAGAAATTAATATCAGATGATTTGGCTTTTGATGTATATTACAGTACCAAATTTTTTTTAAAAAAAAAATTTCGTCATATTCACTCCTATCAAATCTTTAGTGGGGATGAAAACAAGAAAATTGAGTTAATGTAGCGGTAAAAAATGTAACCAATAGATGTTATAATTTCTTTGATGAAATCCTATTCAGATGTATATCATATACTCCTAAACTGCACAGTATGTACCCAATTTATTTAAAACTAGTGATTTATTATCTTTATTAAAAATTATCTGATTAACAAATTTTTTAAAAAGTAACAAAAAAATGAAGTAACACATTAAAGCTATCTTATAAAATCTGTTAAAATTTATAGTTTAACATTAATAAATTTAATAATTATATGTGTGAACACTGTCTCCTATTTTAAGTCTACTTGTTTGAGTTTTGTCTGTGAACGATCGTGTATATATATAATTGGTTAGTTTTTATTACCTATTGTCAAAAAAATAAAGTCAAATTCAAATCCTCTACTGTGTAAATTAATTGGAATCCTATCGTAGTAGTATTACACCGAGTATATTGTTTCCACTATTCACTTGAAACACACAGGTCAAATAAAGTTCAACAAAAAGTGCATTGAAAATTTCCATTGTTTTACAATGTTTTTAAATTGTCTTCGGTTACAAAAAATTTCCCAGGGTTGAAACTATGCATGTGCATAGGTTTGTTAAGTAAATTGTAATAGGTATGTTTCAAAAATTCATATAGGTTTGTTGATGGTTGTTATAGCATTGCACATATGTTTTAAGTTTTATGGCACGTAAAATTGAACCCACAAAAGTTCATATCAACAAAAAAATCATGGAGAAGCTAGAATTCGCTCCAAAATGTTAATGAAAACTTCTAATCGACATAGACGAACAAGAAACAGTCAACCAATTAAATGAATGAAATGGAAAAGATTAAAATATGCACATTCGATCACTTGTACCCAGTGGCGGACAACAGACTTATCATCAGGAAAGAAGTTGTTTAGAACGAAAAAGAATGCTCACGTTCTTTCTAAAAAAAGTGGCAACTGTGTCAAGTCAAAATGTGATATACTCATGTTGGAGAGGATGCCCATTCGCTTTTCTGAGTTATAGTATTTATTTTAATTTTTTCTTGCAATGAATAATATGTTTCCTGATTCTTGGCTGCTAATTGTGACTATTGATTCTTACAAGGTTTATGAATATCCGGAAAATATGTTTCTTGTTGCATGTAATAGTCACAATTGTGCCATATTCATGCAGTCACCTGCAATAGTTATAAATAAATTCATTTGTCAAAGTTGTTCAACCTAATTAAATATTATCCATTTTTAATTATGAATTTATATTAAGTTCTTAATTACCCGAATAATACTAATATGAAATGATGCTGATAATTAAACTTAATTATAGACAAGAAGTACAATATATAAAATATACTGTAATAGAGATAAATTTGTTGATCATAGTTGGTCTTTCTTAGGTTGCAGATTCTTTTTACTATCAGCAATATCTGCTTTTCAAACTGAGAGATCAGCGTATAGAAGAAATGAAGTTTTTCATCTTAACTGCTTTTTGTCCATCTCCGATGCTTCGAGTCTTAAGTTCGTAAGTAAAAAAGAGAGTAAAGTGTTTGTTTTTCTTCCACTTCTATCTCTTTCCTCTCCAAAATATCTTGTTTCCCATTAACCTGTACTTCCAAATCTTTCACTGATTATTTTTTAACTTACTCCACTTCTTTTACTTTTCCTTGTCTTCCGTAAGTGATTAGGATTACAAATGTCATCTCTAGTTTTTTTACTGTACTATTGTTGCACATAAGTTTTGATTTTTTATTTTAACTAAAACTGTACAATTGTTGCACATTAATTTTGGATTTTGATTTTGAACTAAACCTGCACCATTGTTCCAGATAAATTTTATTTTTCTGTATGTAACCTGATAAAAACATAATCATTTCATTTGCCTTCAATTGGAATGCTCAACTAGTTTTGACACCTCTTCCATAGTTCTTGATGTACTTATGTTTGCTAGAATCCACTTTATTTTAATTAGTTTTCATTATAATAATAAAAAGGGTAAACGAATATTGTGATCCCTAAACTATTTCTATCATTCACCTTTGGTCTTTCATTTTATTTTTGAACATTCTTGACCCTTGAACTAAGAGAAGTGTTAAATAGACCACTTCTGTTTACTCAAACTGTCAACTTTTAACTTTGTTGACATTTTGAGGGGCAAAAACATCTTTTCATGTATAACCCCATAATTATTTACACTTCAAAAGAATGTCTTCTCGACCCGTGTGTGCGAAACGTGATAAATCTCAAGTCGAATCTCGTCGTCGTCGACATCTGAATGGCTCCAGAAGACATCTCAAGCCAATTTTTGAACTTGACAATTCCAACTTCCTTGGGGGACCTTCACGCAAAAAGAAAAAAACTTTATTAGTAACTCCAAATTGAAATTCACTCAAAAATAATTGTAAACTTAAACACCCCCATGTATTTTCCACATGTGACAAAGAACAATTATGAGTGGTCGGCAACAAATAAGTCTCCATGAACCATTCCAATTTCTCTCATGGCCCATTATGTAAGAAACTATCATATATTTTCTTTCCCATGACTATTTAATTAAATAAAAATTATTGGGTGTCGTAGCAATGGAAGTTAATGTAAACCAAAAACTCATCAGGAGGGCCTATTTACAACTATTATTTAAAATGGGCTCGAGAACATACACCCGATTCATAAATGACCATTGTTAACCGACAAACACTCGGGGGGGGATGAATGGCCTGGAATGTGTATAAATTTTTTTAGGATATAATACAATTTTACTAAAGAGATATCACAACCAACTCTAATTACCCAATTAGGCCCTAATCGTGATCTCTTCATCGCACATTGCTGAATCGATTAGTGTTTTTATCAATTTTGTCCAAATTAGTCCTGGGGACTAAAATGGGAACATTTGAAAGTTGTATAATTACTAGCCCCAGTATGTGTACCACCATGTAACCGTGGCGTATATTTTTTGGAGAATGAAAAATGTTTAAAAATCTGACAAGAAAATGCAAGAAAGTGAAATGCATAGGCACGCCGGAATTAATATCAATGGCACTGGTCACAATATCGGTGCTCCATACTTAGCTTTGTTTTTTCAAATTTGCAATCTATCTCATTAAAAAAATTCCCATATAAAACAGTCTGATGTAGTTGCGTGTTGCACCCAATCGCACCGATATGTTACCCGGAGGCACCGGTCTTTAACATGACTTGGTGTTTTGGTTGAGGATTAGTTCCTATCATATAAGGACGTGGTTGAGTTGCAGCAAAATTGTAGTGGTTATTAGTTTGTATTTTGGCTATAAATAAGGCAGAAAGTTCCTCAGTTTTACTGCACCAAAATTGGGCTTCAGTTCTTAGCTGTTGTAAACTTTAAGTTCAAAGAATAATAAGGTGTTATACAAATAAGATTTTGTTACGTGTTCCATAAATTCTATATTTAATAAACTGAGAGATTTTTTAAGAAGAAATGAGTTATCTATGTAAAAAGTGGCAGAATCTGAGTAGCCCAATACTTTAATATACAACTTTAGCTAAATGTAAAGATCTAAGAAGATCAGTAAGGATTTAGAAGTAAAATCAGCTCAATTCGAGCTGTGATTGTTCATAGAACCCTAGACAAGAGAGAATCGGGGGAAGAAGAAAAACACAATTGTCAATGACCAGTTCGTAACCGATACCTATCTTCTGTTACAACATTCTATTTATGCTTCTGATTCAACCAACTAACTGCTTCTAACAGAATAGAAGTTACCAACGGTGTTTCCCTGCTCTTTACTCTTCTTTTGAGTTTCCGTCACAGTTCTTCTGCCCAGATTTGTTCATTCATTGAGTTGAATGCTGGTGAAATTCCCATCTTGTCCCTGGGCCATTTTAGAGTCATGACACTAACATATAAAATTTTCTGAAACAACCCTTACCTCCCCAGTTCGGTTTTTTTAATGAGAATTACTGAAACCTTCTAGGAATCTGTTAATAATTCCTAAATTAAATAGAAAAATAGATAAGCAGTTACAAACACAAACAATAATTTTAATTCAATATTTAAATAAGTTTGGATTTAGTTAGAGCGCTAGGTTTACTCTTTTTCCCCCAGCATCTGGACTAATGCTTTCTCACAACTGCACGGTACGTTCCAAAATTCAAGATTTATTGTATGGAATGTGCCCAAATTTATTTTTAAACATAGCTTTTTGTTTTAACAAGATGAAACCTGTAGAGCAGTATGTATATCATGCAAGAAGTATATAACAACCTCATGACCCTAGAACTTGTATGATTTTAAACTACCACTGCTACTATGAACAAGTTGTAGAGATCTGGAGACACACCAATTGGGTGAGAAGGCATTGAAATGGAACCAAGAAAGGAATGTAGATAATTATGGATAGATGCATATATGGGAAAATGTAGAAGTTTTTAGGGTTAACTAGGTTTTTGACTTCTTGTTGCTTGACTGGCTGGAACAACATCATGAGATTTATTTATATCTTTATTGTGACAGAAAACATGGTTTAAATGGTAGCTGTTATAGACAATAACATACATTCTGAGTTTTTCTAAAAATTAAAATCATAAAAGAGTTCTTGCTGAGTTCCCCAAAAAGCATCCAAGACCAAACGACTTACCACCTAGTGTTATATTTATTTTGATGAAATTCTATTAATATATCATATACTCCTGAACTGCACGGTATGTGCCCAACTTTATTTAAAACTTGTTTTTAAAATTTATAGCTAAGATTAAGGTTCATAATTTTCAAATATATTGTGTAATTGGAGTACAGTTAATCATTTAGGTAGTGAACCAGTAATTTGTTAATACACTTTTCTTTATTAAAAATTAGTAGATTAATGAAAATTTAAACAAGTAACAGATAAAATGTATAGTAACACGCTATAGCTATCTTATGAAATTCTGTTAAAAAATTTAGTTTAGAATTAATAAATTTATTAATTATACATGTTAACACTGTCTCATATTTTAAGTCTACAAGTTTGAGTTTTCTCTGTGAAATAGCTAAATCAATTTTATGCAATGTTCGTGTATTCAAGTCCTCTACTGTGTAAATTGATTGGAATCCTATGGCACTCTAACAATGTAAGAAAATCACATCTAGAGTAGTATTAGATATTCTTTCCATTATTTACACGAAACTTATAGGTCAAATAAAGTTCAACAAAAACTTTCATTGAGAATTTGGTTTTAAATTATCTTCTGGTATAAAAACGTGCCAAGTTCTGATAGAGTCTGATATACACAAAAATTACGGTAATATGAGGAGTGAATGGAAGTACACGTGCTGCACGATCTTATGTGATTGTTGGGATGATGGAATGAGCAAAACTCTTTTAACTTTTTCTATTTCATGTTCTAAAGTGGTTTCTTTCTCAAGTCTATTCATGTATTAGATTATGCAGAAGATCCTAAGTATTTGTTCATGCTTATTCAATAAGTTGTTCTTCAAGTTGGTGTCGAGAACATTGTTAACGAAATAGAAAAAGCTAAATCAATTTTATGCAATGTTCGTGTATTCTTGTATTCTTAGTACAATTGGTACTAAGTGGAGGTGACCCAAGACCTTATATGTAAGTTATTATCCTTGTAAGAAACCGATGTGGAATACATATTTCAACACGCCCCCTCACGTGCCAACGTGGAAACACTCCACGACCCATATCGGGCCAAATTAAAGGGGATCCACACATTGGTCAAATAAATCCAATGGGCCGAAGTCTTAAATAGTTGGCTCTGATACCATATAAATTTAAAGGTATCTTGGGCTTCCAACTTTAAACCAATTGGTACTAAGTGGAAGTGACCCAAGAGCTTATATGTAAGTTATTATCCTTGTAAGAAACCAATGTGGGATACATATTTCAACAGAAATTAAGAATCTATGGAACTAAAAATATATATCCCAAACATAACTATCTATGGGACGAAACATAACTTTATCTTGAACTAGCAATTGAATCATGTGGCGTATACACGTCAAATCACAAGGCTAAACCACACAACTAATCTTGAATTTATGGTGCTTAGAATTTATAAATTAATAACATTGTTCTGTGGATTCGGAGTTCCGTGGAGCATACATTTCGCGGTTACTAGAATTAAGGTACCTCGCCTCTGTGACTGAACCAAAAAATTGATATCATTAGCCATTTTGCCTTAATTAACAACAAATTGCTCCAAGTCCTTATGAATTAGAGAGTACAACAAGGAAGCAAAATCCATATAAATGGTATTGCAACCAACAAAACTCAATCTTGAATCTTGATACAAAATTACAAATGCACATATCATAGAATTCAGAGAACACAACAATGTCCCAAAATCAAAAGATGGCATTTTGAAAACATGATCAAGAAATTGATAGAGCTCAAGTAGCTGCATCATAAACAAGGCTGGTTCTTGGGATGGTGTTGATGGAGGTTTTGGGATCAGATGATCTGCAAACGCCCTTAACACTGAGTTTGAGAACAACCCACCACCCGCACTTCCTCTCCATGGCCCTTGCTTTTGCTTAGCATTTCATGGCTACACAACAAGTGAGGAGAATGCGGGCATATATTATGTGGGGAGAGAGGGAGAATAAAAGAGAAAATGGTGTTGCTTTGTTCGATTGTAAGCATCAACATCATCACCACCACCACCACCATCATAGCCGATGGCGGAACTAGAACCTTATGCAAGGGGGTAGGGCTGGCCCGATACCAGTGAGGGTTGTGCGTCCGCACTGGGCCCCAAAATAATTTTCAGCCCTTTGTATGTGTTTATTTTATTTTATTTTGGGTGCTCATGAATTATTTTGGGTTTCACTCATTAAACTACTAAAGGGTTGGGTCTGGCCCAAGATTGAACATAGTGACAAAATTTGGGTCCTCTAATACCTGGTCCAATCTCAACTTTTATTTCAATCATTCAAATATTCATCCTTTTACATGATCAAATTTAAATAATTTTATCTCAAATGGAACGGTGTTTACAGTATCTCATTTTTATATGCATTGTATTCTTTTTTATAGAACAGCCCACCAAGTATTAATTTAATTTAATTTATACATTATTTTTGTTATTTTCCTTTTAATATAATTTTTTGGACCAACCTTTTTTTTAAAATAATAAGTATGCGTTGTTTTGAACTTTTAATTACACAAACTCTTATTTTAAACCGCCTAACAATTAGATATGATCATTTTATAACTAATGTAATTAAAGGAATAATTTTATTTTTATTTTTATTTCTATTTATCGCAACGAGATTCATATAATTTTGATACATATGTTTAAATATAAAAAAAATTAATATGAAACTAAAGTCAAAATTTTTTTATGACAAACTATTAGGTTGTCTGACAAAAAATATTATAATTTTTATTTAATTCAAATCAAAATATTTTGCGATCGAACAAAAGATATTATTATTTCTAATTCAAATCAAAATATTTCAATTGCACTTTAAAGAGATATTTGGGTTACTTCTTAAAAATATGAAATTAGTGAAAGCAATAATGAAATAAATAATGGTATGAATTATTTGAATTTTGTTGATTTAATGATGCTTGATTGTGAATGATTTAGATTAAGAAAATGAAAGGTTTTTTCATTAAAAGTTGGCCTATTATGTTTTAAATTTTACCATTATTTTCCTCTAAGGATATCGATAATAAAACGTTTACATCACATTTTTTAAATCAAAAGTTAAGGAATAAAAAATTAATCAATAAAAAAATCTTATAATTCCCAATAAATATAATTTTATTATATATATATTTATATATTTTTCTTTATTGGGTGGAAAAAAATTCTACATTAGGGCCTAAATTAATTTTTTTTTGCACTGGGCCTCCAAATACATTTGCCAGCCCTGTAGGGGGCTTAAAAGGAGAGTAAAATTATTATTTTTTGAACGATTAATACAACAATATTTTAACGAACAATGCTTACATAATAAGATGAATGCATAATAATTAGATTTTTACAAGTATGACAAATCACTGCATAGAAAACTACTTTCTAACACTTGTGTTGCTAGAAGTAGAACCACTAACAACCGGAGACAATTGTATCCTACTATGTTGCACATGTTGATAATGTTGCAAAATTTGTTCATTATCGAGCACAACAAAATTTCTTTCTAAATATGCACTGTCATAACATCATTCATTCATTCATCTCCCATTCTGTTGCTTAAATCAGTCTTGATTCTCTTCATGGATGAAAAAAATGTGCTCAAAAGAAGCAATTGCAACTGGTAGAACTAAGACTAACTCAATAAGACGATTTACCATTGGAAAAGTTGTATGTATGGTTGTTTGAAGCATCTTTTGAGTAAGACTTCAGAAGTCCTCAATAGCCAAAAACTCATGATCAAGTTGTAGATTCTTAATGAAAGTACTAAGTTGATGAAGTCAGGAACAATCTTCTACAGAAAAGTCGCTTGGATATAGTTCAGCAAGACGAACTAACTTACCAATATCAAACTTAGAAAATGAATCTTTTGGATCAAGGCAAGTCATACAAGTGAGCAACTCTGTGTTTGCTTCAGGAAACCAATTGTTCATTTCATGAATCATCCTATCAACAACCTAGTATTCAAATAATAAATTGTTAGCATGTAGCATTGAAAAGTATACAAATGAAATCAAATAACGTATGTAAATTGAAGGAAAAAAAGTAATACCTGAAGAAAAGTTTCAACACGAAAGTAATTACCATTGATTTGCATTTCTATAAGTAATTATCATTGGTTTGCATCTCTTGATTTTTGCCTCTTCCACTCACAATATCCCCATTCTCGAATCCCTCTACAATTCTAGCATGTTCTAAATCAAGAAGCATGTCTTTTTCTTTTACATGAAGCTCCAACTAAATTCACAATCATACCAACATAAACGAAATAACTCTCACACGTCTCAATTATCATTAGCAATAGCTAGAACAACCAATTGAAGCTGGTGGGAAAAGTAATGGACATACCTTGTAAATGAGTTTTCTTTCAATATCAAAGCTTTCAAACTATTATACTCTCCTCGCATATTTGAGGCTCCATTATATCCTTGACTTCTCAACTTCGATAGTGATAATTTATGCTTTGCAAACAATTCATCAATAGCCCTCTTCAAACTAATAGCCGAAGTATTAGGCACATTCATAACACTAAGAAAATGTTCCAGAACACATCCTTGTTTGTTAACATATCTCAAAACAACCCCCATTTTCTCTTCAATTGATGCATCTCTAGCATGATCAACCAATAGAGAAAAATAACTATCTCCAATTTCATTAATAATAACATTTGTTACCTCGCTAGCACAAGCACTTGACAACTCTTTTTGTACTTTGGGAGATGCTATTTTCATTCATTGCCTTAGCAACAACAACATTTCTCTTACAATACCACTCAATCAATTCAAGATAATTTCCCTTATTCGGAGAATCCAACCCTTCATCATGGCCTCGAAAAATCATACCTTAATTTAGAAAGAACCGTGTCACATCCAAAGCGGCTGTCAAACGCGTGCAATAAACAATCCCCGATTCACACCCATGT
>JAULKK010313556.1:0-11790 GCA_032355705.1 Rubia peregrina
TGTCTAAAGAATTTATTAGTTTGACTCATAACCAAGTTGACTTGGTTCCATATTAAATGTTAATTAACTTTTTATAATTACATATGTTTTGGGTTGATTGCACGTAGGGTTATATAGTTGAATTAGGTTCGGGTTGAATTAGGTTCGGGTTGAATTGAGTTCGGGTTGAATTAGGTTCGGGTTGATCTTGGGTTTGGGTTGATCTCGAGTTCATGTTCAAGTCCAGATTATCGGGTCATATTTGTGTTTCGGGTTGAATTCTGGCGTGTCGGGTTCGTGTACATGTCAATATTTCAAGGGTCAAAATCAGATTTTGGGTGAGTGCGATCGTGTTCAGGTCAAGTTCGGTCAATAATTCTCGGATAAGAAATTGACAGCTCTACACACGAGATATGGACCAGAATGGTTTAACCCAAACTGAAAAGGAAAGAAAAGGCAACTCAACTTGGAAGAAAGATGACTAAATTAATCTTAGTCTCTTCGTCCCAGATTAAATTGCATAACACTCATGTTGTTCAAAAATTATGTTTGACCATTAATATATTTAGCGATATATCATAACGACAAATAAAAAATTAGTATTCAGAAACTAATTGTTACGACGAATTTAACAATAACACATACAATGATATTATGGCTCATGAATTACTCAAAAAGGCTCATAAATCTATTCAATATGTGGTCAAACTTTAATAGAAAATAGTGTAAAAAACAAGTATGCAATTTAAACTAGGACATATATGTGGAAAAGTTGGTACTTTATATACTAGTGCACTTAAATACTCCATTTATTTTTCTATTAAAGACATGTCACTTTTAGTCTTTAAAATTTTAAAAATATTAAATAAGTGGATGAAATAGAATTAAAAGAAAAAATAGTGTAAATCAATAAAAAAAAATAACCTTAATTTGTCATAACTAGAGGGTATCAATATAAAAATCACATTTGTAAATTAGAAAGTGTGTAGTATCAAAAATAATAATTAGAAAGTGTGTTAGTAATTAAATTAATAGAAAAATATAAATAAATGAGATAATTAATTTGAATGAGCAGAATCATTTTCCTGATATAAGAAAAAACATCAGTAGGACAAAAATATCAACAGTAGACTTTAAGTTTAGTGCCCCGTGCTTTAGTCAATTTGCATATGGTTCAACACAAAGTTAGCTAGAACTTTCATTTGAATGAGATATAAAAAATAAATTAAAGAGTCATAATTAGTTAATGGGAAGTGCTTTTATAACTCTATCTACTTAATATAAGTGTCAATATAATATTTTGATAACTGAAAGTGCATATATAACCTTACGTGATGTAAGTGTCAATATAACATTTTCTAACTTCTGAAGATCAGATTTGATGGAGAAGTCAATTTTACCCTTTTACGAATGTGTTGATATAACCCTATAAGTTTTAAAAATGTGATGATATAACCCTATAAGTTTTAAGAATGTGGCGATATAACCCTATAAATTTTAATAATGTGCTGATATAACCCTATCAGTGGTCCGACGGCAGCCCGACAGTGGTCCAACGAACTCAAATTCAGATTTTAACACTAAGGATATTTTGGACATTTCACATACCAATGCCGAAAAATGGAAGTCAACGCCGAAAATGGAGTTTGATGGTCATATTGTCACTTACATTAACGAGTTCGAGTTATTTTTATACTAAAAATTATTCGAGAATTATATTGACACTTATATCAAGTAGTTAGGATTATATTAGTATATATCCCAAAATTTCAATATAACTCGACCAAATAGGCTACTTGACAGCAAGTCAACAATGTTCCTTTTCAAACAAAACAACAATGTTCACAGCATTACTCAGCAGCACAGTGAATGTCGCCTGAAAATGATTCACCTACACATCCTGAATGCCCAGCCATACATCGATCTAACGCTAAATTCAGTTCCTAGTCGAGACAATGGCCAGGTACAACATCTATTTCTCGCCCTTGAGCATTGGTACAACTTGCCCGGATTTCCCTGGCATCAGTTGCAGATGCTAGTCGGATATCTTGCATCAGTATTCCGGTGCACGGCGCAAAACGACTGCAATTAAGTTTTATAGCGATGTCGGTGCTCGACGTTCCGGACATGGTCATGTAAGTCACATTGCTTATCTGGACACCAGTGCCTTCTCCCTTCATCAATGAATTACAAAACAACGTTAGACGTTTCAGAATCAGAAAATTTTGTATGCCTAGGTGTGGGACGAATCAGATTATGCTATGTGTCACACTACCTCGCAGACTCCCCCGACATCGCAGTAGTTCTGATCAATGATGATGGGGTTCCCCACATTCTGAAACTGCAGGTTTTTGAATATAATTTGTCGAACGTATCCTTTTCCGACCTGCCATGTCTTGATCCGAGCCCCATTTGTAGTTCCGGTGAAGTAAGAATCGTAAATGCGGATGTCGCTGACCTGTGCGAAGTTACCGTTTCTTCCCAGGCTTCCAATGCTGTCAGAAGGCGATCAAAATGTTAGATTGGGTTAGGTATTGCATGAATAGCAACCGAAGTTGGATCCGAAGTTCGAACCTTATGCCATGGCCAGGTCCACACGTGATGTTGGATATCCCGATGTCGGAATTGTAATCTCCGATAGAGATGCAATCGTCCCCTGTGAGTTCAATCACTAACATGTTAGTATCTTTCTTACCACAGGACTAGCTGAGATCGAATGTTGTCTCAACAGTTGAATTCTGGTGACTCTATCATAGCCGTGTGGCACACCAATGGTCGAGTGACGTAGAGGATCCGAACTTCTGAATCTCCCCCGGGATTTTAAATGAGAAAAAAATATGTTCATTATGTATGTATATACCTGTGGCTATTATGGAATTTGTGATAGCTACATGGTGAGAGGCGTGGACATGAACGCCATCGGTGTTGGGGCTGTTTCCGGGAGATCTGATCGTGAGCTGGTTGGCTGTGAATCCGTCGCAGCTCATTATGAGTACGTGAGTTTGTGGACTGTTGGTAAAGACAAGGTTGTTGATGCTGCTGTCGTTGCATCCTAGGAACTGCAATGCCTGTAGAATGTTTCAAGGATGCATACATGATTCATATATGGATTTGTTGTTGCAGAAAATTTGCATAAGTAAAAGTTTGGTACCGTTGGGGCTACATAAGTGCATCCCACCTGCAAATTTGAATCATTTCGAATGAGCAAAAACTCGAATTCAATGCAAACAAACAGACAATTGTGCTACAGAATGCTTACGAGTTGAGGACTGATTTTACAGTGTTGATACCACCAACCAGTTCCCCGTCCATCTATAAATCCAGGACCTTCAACACTAAGCCCTCTTACCCCTTGAAACACCAGCCATTGGCTCCTGCTCCCGGAAAACAAAACCATGGGTGCGTTCGGCGCTAAAATCGTGCCTAACACCTGTTCCCAGATTCTTAATTACTCGCATCGCATCGCATGTGTGTATAGATATGAATCATGAATGAGTACTGAAAACTGAGTTGATCGAGTGGAGTTTGCATGTTTTGTACCTTAAAGATGATCTTTCCGGGTTTGCAGGGGCCTTGGAACGTTGCTGGAAACAGCAGAAAGGCCGTGTTCTGTGGGACGAGGACTATCGCGATACCCGTATCAGCATTGCATGCAGCACCCCAAGCCCTCAGAAACGCCTGTAACCGATTCAGGTGGTCAATACATAAACCACTCAGTTTCTCGGGATACCTTCTACACTGTATCCCCAAGTAGCATGAGAACTGTCAACTCCTTAAATCATCTCCAGTGTACTATATGAGAATTGCTTTCATGGATATATCGAAGATGGGTATGAATCTCGTTGCTTACTTGGGAGCTGTCGAGAAAGCCTGTGCTGAGCGCTCCATAATCCAAAACATTGAAAACCTGATCTGCATCCTTGCGGTGATAGGAGGGAGAAACCCCGGGAAAAATGGATCCAGTTATGATCAGAATGAAACAAAGGGCATTCTGCAACAGGGATGGGCGATTAGATATGGTATTAACAAGGAAAATATATGCAAAATGAGACTAATCTCTGCTTACCATGATACAGAATGGAGTGGAATTCACTAACAACATTGTCAGAAGCTAATGAACTGCCAAAAAACACCAATTTATATAAATGAATCAAGAAAATGAAAAAGTTTGGTCGATTGGCCTAGACTCTTGAAATTCCTATTGTATATTTGTTCACTAATCTGGCATTATGTGTACTTAATGACTAATAAATCAGTGCCATTATTTTGATAAAAACGTTTTATTAAAATGTTGCAATGAAGGAAAGAAATGAAAAGCTGAAAACTGCAAGATTTATTGAATGCTGTACTAAATTATGGTGACCCAAAACGCAATATTACCTCTGGCGACTGCCTTGAAAGGAAAGAATGTAAGAACTGGTTGACTTTCTTCTTGGAATGGTACGGGAGTCAAACAGTTGAGGAGAGCATGGACAAAGGCTGACTTTTATAGTGTCCTAATTAAGCATTAATAATAATAAATTGAAGTTTGAATCAGAATTAAACCAGTAATTCCCCCACCTAACAACTAATCTTACCTATAAATGTTGGTAAGGAGACGTAAACTTCTCAATTAAGAGTAATTATTCATTATTAATCAGCAAGAAAAGGTGAATTTTGACTGTTCATTATTCCAACCTTCTAACTGTATGCTTTTGAGGATAACAATTTAATAACAGGGAATGGTGAATTTTGACTGTTCATAATTCCAACCTTCTAACTGTATGCTTTTGAGTCCAAGGTTGACAAAGACTATAATTCTAATATACAGTAGTTAAGAGTACAAATGTTGCCTTGATCGATTTAATTGATTGTCCCCACGTTGATGGTTGACTATCACGGTAGCAATTTAAGAACAAGAACCGTAACACTATTTAAAAAATAAATTATTCAAAATTGTTGGGAAAAACGCCTAACATTTACAATAAGTGGAATTCATTTCAAACTCACTAAATCTCTAGCAATAACTAATCTACTGCGAGAATATTTACATTACATGTCAACTAGATGGATCGTCTGTACTATTTCATATTAGTGATCCAATAAATTTGTAATATCTCCCTTGAGGATATTAATTTGCTTCCCGCGAAAATCATGACCATTTGAAAGAGAGAAACGTATTACACATCAGTATCACTGCTTCAGCCATGAATTTTCAAGAAATGTAGCATCATTGCATCCAAAGTACGATATGTGTTGTCCAAACTGCATGCAACTTGAAAAACAATGATCGACTCATCCACATAAATAAAACTCCTAATAAAAAACAAAAACGAAACAAGAATAAAATGGTATGTACAACCAAATCAAGAAAAAACATCAACGTCAACAACTAAGTTGAGTAATCATTAACAATCTAACTATCATGTCGAAAAACAATACTAATGTATGGACATATATCTACACTTATTCAAAAACATAAACAATAGCAATTGAAAATTTTATGGTTTGCCCATCTCCCCCTATGGGAAGATGAGGAAAAAAAGATTGAAGAAAAAGTTGGATTCAGGGCAAAGGATTTTCAGGACAAGAGTTTATAGGATCTATCCATGTTCTATATAGCTTAATTTTACATTAATGGATTGCAACAAATGTGATCTTTAAATTAGGATGTTTAACTTCTTTCACCAGTTTACTAGTAAAAATACAGGTTAAAGTTCAATATCCCAATGCTTCAAAGGAGAGGAGCTGGATGGGTACCATAAATAAAGAAGAATTGACTTGTTTCCATGAATTCAAAATCTTTTATTCCTAACCATATCTAATTCAGTTTTAGAAAGAGGTTCATCCAAAGGCTTTGGTGCGTTGTTTTTTCATACCTAGTGAGGTTAGGAAAAGAAACTCATAAGCTCTATTTTTCGAGAATAAAACTCCATGGTTAATTGTACTAAAAGTGAGAGCTATTAAGATAGGGCGACGAAATTCGATCAGGATTTTTTTATAAAAAAACACTACACCGAAGAAGTTCTGGGGGTTACGAAGGAAGCTTCTAGCTCATATTATTCATGGGTTGAGAACAGGAATTGAACTCTAAGAGATATAATCTACCGTTATTCCTCAGTATTTCAGCGGCAGTGCAGTCGGTTGTTAACCGGATGGTCGTAGGTTCGGATATCATTTATACACTACAAATGGAATTTTAATAAAAAAACTTTTGTAGCAACATGAGTCGTCTAAGACCTAATATACATGCTGTGGAATCTTCCAACAAATTCAACCCTATTCTCGTAAGGCAAATTATATTCTACCTCAAGGATAACTTTCGCGTCGTATTCTCGGGGGTAATTGTATTCCCTTAAAACATGGTTAATACACCAATATAACCTACCTACTTAAGTAAGTGTCAATACAAGCCCCACGTTGTTCGTTCCTCCAGCCCCCACCACCCCACCCCCTCTGGTCAGCCCTTCCCCTCACCACCACCTTCCACCCCTCCACTCCAGGTAGTGCCACCACCAAGAGCTCGCTCGAGATCCAACGCGTGAGTGTCATTCTCTAACGAAATTCCGCTCTAGGTGGAGTCGACAGCATACTGAAATCCGAGCTCGTGTCACAGCCGGCCAGAGATCGTCGCTGAGACCCTGCGACGAGACCCAGCAGTGAAGCCACCACCGAGAGCCCGCTCGAGATCTATTGCCAAAATCTCCCCTTCTACGATGAAATCCCGCTCTGATGACCTACGGTCGAACTCCGCCCCCTTTCCCGGTCGAGCTTCGCAACTGTTCTCTTCCAATCTGGCCAACGAATCCATAGGGAGCAGGAGTATTCGTCGGTGATAGCTCCGATTCGATCCCAATTGAGCTCTAGGTGGTGGCCGAATTTAATCCCAGCGGCCCGTTCTCCATCACAAATTCAATCCCAGCAGCTTTGATGGGGGAGAAGAATTCGGTTCCCAGAGAAAGAAATGTGTAAGAAGAATGAAAAGATGAAGAAGGGTTTTGGAAGCTATAAATGTAATTTCCTTCCTTTTTCATTGTTTAAATTAGTTCAAAGGAGTAAAATAGTCATTTCATCGAATTTCGGTCAAAATCTGTCGGAATTGGTAAAATTGCACTTACATCAATTTTTTAGGATTATTTTTACACTTTCAATTTTCAGAAGGTTATATTAGCACTTATCTGACTGGGATACCATTTTTACAGCACCCAAGGACACCGGATATAAATTGTTCTCGTAATTGGTTAAGTGGAAACTAAATCAAGAATTCATGTGGAAGCTGAATTGACCAGACAAGGACCAGGTACAACATTAAATTCTTGTCCACGAGCACTAGTGCAAATCGCCCGGACTTGTTTTCCGGAAATCGTAGAGGCCAACCAGATGTCTTGCATAAGTATTCCGGTATATTGCACCAATCTACTGCAGTTCAGGTTGATGGCCACACTCGAGCTTGATGTTCCGAACAATGTTACATAACTCACACTGCTGATTTTCACTCCAGTCCCTTGAGTTAAGTTAGCAAAAGTAGCATCAGAAAGCCTCACCATAAAAATGCATGATTTAGGCCATATTTTCGCTCGATTTGATCTGAACTGAACTAGAATTAACAAATAACTGAACTGAAATGCAACTAAGTTGAACAGAAAAACATCAAATGAAATTGAGCTTGATACTTTTTCCTCACAGGCACCACGAATTTTGCAGTAATTCTGATCGATGACGATGGGATTCTTGACGTTGATAAACTACAGATTTCTGAACGTGATATAACTAGCATAACCTCTGCCCACCTGTTATTCATATACTGTGTCATGGTAACATGATTAAAAGAACACACATCAGGACTACATATGAAACTGGACCTGCCATGTCTTGATCTGAGCTCCATTTGTTGTCCCATCGAAGAGCGAATCTGAGACATGAATCTCACTAACTTGTACAAAGTTATGATAGAATGTAAAACCCACAAATTATTGTAGATGTGTGTATTCACACACACACACACACACACACATATATACTGAGTACAAAAGGTATACAAGACAGAATCAGATATGGAAAATGATATATACAAAACCAATCAGAAAGGGTATTCCTTCCTTAACTTGATTCTAATTCATTTAATATTCTATTACCCCCCTCAAGCGAAGCGTGGGACTTGTCGCGACGCAAATCTTGGGCCGGAAGAACTCAAACTGAAGACGAGGTAAACCCTTTGTAAAGATGTCGGCAAGCTGTTGATCAGTAGGAACATAAGTAACCTTGAGCTTGCCAGAAGACACCATCTCACGCACAAAATGATAATCAATATCAATATGCTTGACTCCCTTATGCGAAATAGGATTCTGAGCAAGAAAGAGAGCACTATTATTATCACACAGCAAAACAGGTGGGGCGCTAGCAGTCACGCGCAAATCCCGTAACAGATTCATCAACCAAGCTAATTCCGTAGCAGTGTTAGCCATAGCCCGATATTCTGATTTTGAACTAGAACGAGAGATTGTAGGTTGCTTCTTAGCACTCCATGAAACCAGGTTGCCACCAAGAAAAATGGCATAACCATAAGTAGACCTACGAGTTTCAATACAACGAGTCCAATCAGTATCAAAATAACCCAAAATCGGAAAAGCAAAAGAATTCTTGCGAAATTGAAGTTCCTAGTGCATTGTACCACATGCATAATGCAGAGTGAAAGCTTGGTAATGGTCATCAATATAAGACTGCATATACTGACTGACCGTGTTCAACAGCAGCCAGCACTGCTAGAAAAACCGACAGTACCGACACTGCCGATCAACCCACCAGCCACCCTGACAGAGTGATAGCCTCACTCGCCGACCAAGAATATAGAGATTGTTAAGAGAATATAGATATTGTTGAAGAAATCCAGAGAAATTTAGAGATACCTGACTGATACCATGATAGAATGTAAAACTCATACATAATTGTGGCTGTGTTTATTCATATATATACTGAGTACAAAGGGTATACCAGATAGAATCAGATATGTAAAAGGACATCTACAAAACCAATCAGAAAGAATATTACTTTCTTATCCTGATTCTAATTCATTTAGAATTCTATTAGTAATTATATTTTTCCCTTAGGTTTGAGTCCTAGGTTTCTCCCCGAGTCATATATTTTGGCTTCTGTCTCTAACGTCAGTGGGTATAGCAAAGAACCTACTCATAGTGATTTTAATGTTAACTCTAAGGATTGGGTTGAAGAGGCTCCTCACTCGAATGTTGAATGTGCCTCTGTTAATGTTATTAACTATGAGGAGTTTATGCAGCGGAGAGTGATGAGGGTTGAACAGTTGAGGGTAATTGATTTTTTTGACTTATAATGATTTAAATATTTTGGGGACGATACCCATTTCTGGATGATTATGAGATTAGGGTTCCTCACCCAGATGAGGAGGTACACAACCTTCTATCAGGATATTATTCTGTGTATGAACAACATATGTTATATTGGTAAACTATACCAGTTCCTGTTAATGTATTAGAGAGTTATGAAATTACTTTAGCGCAACTTCATCCCAAGAGTATGGCTATGAATACTAGTTAATGGGTTTGTAGGCGGTTAGGGGAATAATTTAGAGTGGGTGTATTTCAAAGTTTTTATCAGTTTCACAAACTGAAGAATAGTGATGGCTTGTTCACAATTCATCCTAGTATTCCTGGGATTCAGGTGGTTTCCTAGTAATTGTAGTGTATGAAAACATAGGACTATGTTCGTCAAATGTTTAACTGACGTTCGCATATCGGGATGGAATTATGAGGTACTTTTGGATAAGCAGTCTCATCGGGGAACGAAGAAAATGAAACATAGATAAATGGTTGAATTTGTGTTCACAAACTGAGTAGCAGTTTGTTTGTTGTTTTTACAGATATGGGGATTTATGGAACTTATGTTGACAACCCCATTATCCAGGATATTGATGAAGGCGAATATGATAGGATGCCAATCTTAAGCCTCGACGTTTAGAAAAAGATCTCTAAAATGAAAGAAAATTGTTTGATCCCAGGGAGGAGCCTCAACGCCAACTGGCTCACCTAGCTAAGACGAGATCTCGAAGTGGGAAGCCAAAATTCAAAGGGGTGTGGGAAGCTGATGCAGAGCAATACAAGTTGTAGAAGACCCAAGGTACTAGGCTATGGATGGAGAATGTGAGCAATCGACACATGCGATGCATAGTCATCTCAAAAGTCATCTCTTGAAAGCAGTGATCTATGATTGTTTGGACAATGAGAGGAGTTGTAAGAAGCTCTTGAAAGCAGTGAACTGCGATTGGCAAAGGCATAAAGCCCGAGCCAAGAGAAAGTGAGGTGAACAAAGTGTTACGGGTTAAGTTGTAGATGTTGAGAAGTGAAGGTCCTACTAATCCAGACTAGTCTTATGTAGAAAATAAGGGTAATAATGTGTGTCTATATTCACTCTCTGGGGTGCATTATATAGTAGTACAAAAGACCTAAACTCAACTAGAAACTCAACTAGAAAAGAAATTCTAATCTGTTTACAATTACACGTAATATTCAAATAATATTACAATTCCTTAATACTTCTTCTCAAGTTGGAGCATGGAGATCAGAAATGCCCAACTTGCCAAGCAAAGAATGAAACTGATTTTACCCAAGAGCTTTGGTAAACAAATCCGCAGGTTGATCAGTCGTGCGAATATGATGGGTAACAATAGTGTCAGACTGTACAAGATCACGGATGAAATGACAATCAACTTCTATATGCTTCGTACGTTCATGAAACACTGGATTGCCGTAATGTGAAGAGCAGACTGACTGTCACAAAACAGTCGCATAGGAGAAGAATGCACAACACCCAAGTCCCAAAGCAAATACTTAAGCCACAACAACTCACAACATGCAACAACCAAAGCACGATACTCAGCTTCAGTAGAACAACAAAAAAATGTAGGTTGTTTCTTGGTCTTCCATGAAACCGGAGAATCACCAATGGTCACAAAGTATCCAGATAATGATCGGCGCGTGATAGGGTAGGCAGCCCAGTCGAAATCACAATAAGCAGCCAACTGTAAGGAATTACGTGAAGAGAAAAATAAATCTTGACCAAGGTGACTCTTCAAGTAGTGAAGAACACGTATTGTTGCTTGCCAGAGAGAAACACAAGGATACTTCATAAACTGAGCAAGCGTATGAACAGAATAACAAAGCTCGGGGCGGCTGATAGTGAGGTAAATAAGGTGACCCACCAGTCGTCGGTACTACTCAGGGTCATCATAAAGAGGTCATTCAACCTTTGCAAGGTCATGTTGTTGCTCCATAGGAAAGTCAGTCTGTTTAGAAGCCGACAAACCTGTATCAGATAAAATATCCATGGCACATTTTCTTTGTGAAAGAAACATCTCATCCGGTCTTTTAGCAATCTCTATACCCAAGAAATACTTAAGTTTAAGAAGATCCTTCATATAAAAATAAGAATTCAAGTATTTCTTGAATTCAGAGATGAGCGACGAAGCACTACCAGCAATGACCAAATTATCCACATAGACAAGCACATGCAAGGAAACTAAGCCACGGGTAAAAGCAAATAAAGAGTAATCTACCTTACTCTGAACAAAACCAAATACACGTAAAGGCTGAGCTAACTTTGCAAACCAATTGCGAGGAGGTTGGTGAAGACCATAAAGAGATTTCTGAAGGCGACAAACCTGACCTGGAGGCGCATGATAGCCCGGTGGAGGTTGCATATATACCTCCTTATGTAAATCACCATGGAGGAAAGAATTATGCACCTCCATTTGGTGAAGCTCCCAACCACCAATGACTGCACCTGATAAAAAAAGATGAACCG
>JAULKK010313575.1:0-11788 GCA_032355705.1 Rubia peregrina
ACATAGGGTTGATTTTGCACTTTCAGATTTTACAAGGTCATTCCTGCACTTTCTTAATCTTATAGGGTCATTTTTTAACTTTTCCCTTTTATCAAATACATCAATTTCCTTTCTACGTCATAAAATCAATGTACTTTTTTTTAGTTTGAAATATATTTTTTGAACATAATTTTCAAATGTCTTGAAAATAAGGATCAAATGTACCTTTTTATTTAAAAAATATCATATTGATATTAATATTGATAATTTTAAATCATATGAACTTTATATAAAATGTTAATTTAGATGAAAGAATAAACATGTTTGTTTTTATATTTATATAGTCAATACATTACCCTCTTTGTCCCATTTCAAACTGTAATATAACTATTCATTCAATCAAAACTTCATAACTTTGACCATAAAATTGAATTGATATATAAGTATAAATACTATTGTGTGATACATTTTTAGATTCATTATAGCATATATTTTCATAATATCAAGTTTTCACAAGTTTTAACTATCTTTAATGAAATATATTAAGGATCAAACATTTTTCAAGTCAACTGTTAAAAGTCAAAAGGTGAAACCTGAAATGGGACGGAAGGAGTATAATTTTTTTATTTGCGTGATATTGGTATTTTATAAAATATTTTTTTGTTAGAGATGGTGACATGGCACTAAAGAAGTGATTCTCAAATATCACTCCATTGTTGGTAGTTGGTTCTTATCTAGTTTTTTTTAATCAAAATTAATGATATGGAATTTAAGAAGTGCTCCTTAAATCTACTATAATTGTGGGTGCTCTGAGTTTTATGTTTGAATTCATTAATTAGATTGTATTTGGTAAATATACATGAGTGACTATTGATTTTTTTTATTCCATAGTGTAAGTTTGATATAGTGAAAAGGAAGAAACTAAAATTGGACCCGTTTTTGACTCATAATCTGTAGGTACCATCAGATTTGGGTATGGGTATAACATTTTAATACCCTATGAATCTTGGTCAGATATGGGTCTAAATATATTTCTTATGGTTGGGTCAAAGCTTTATTAGACCTGGCCAAAACCGACCCATGCACTTGCAAAGCTCAACACGAGTAATATCAGCTACGATTAAAGCAGTGGGATGAAGTTTTAACCAAGACAATGCAGAAGATTAGAGTTAGCAGTAACACTTTGATCATTCGACCGATCCTCAAAATTAGCACGCTCTTGCTTGATACAATGCATCCGACCATCTAACCGCTCACGTTCAATGGTTAAATCTTTATTCCGTTGTTGAAGTTAAACATTGACAACAACATGGTCATCATATTTCACATGTCAAACAATAAACGTGCAACCAACCCCTCACATTCTATATTTTTCTTCACAAGACGTTCAAATAAGTCATCAACCCTTTTCATTTATTTATCTATGATGTTGGTATTATGAGTAGCTTAATTGCTATTCTCTTGCAACAACCGTCACCTTTCATTTTCGTTGTTTTGTAGCCTTTATGGTTCAATGTTTTGAGCTACAATAAACTTTTGCTAATCTTTATAAATTTCTTCCAAATTGATCGTCTAATAATTTATCCATGGGACTATCTTATCCCATGAAACCTCACGAACTTTCGTGATGAACATGAAACCTCACGAACTTTCGCGAAACGATCACCTAAGTGAACTTACCATTCCTAAGGTGTTGGTGGCAGGCTAACTGTACCAGCATAAGTCGTAACAGGCTCAGCATCTACAAATCTAAGTGAAATGGCACCTTAAATGTCACGTCAAAAATATTTTCATATTCGGGAGATAAGGAAGACTGAGATCTATTATCCATTTTTAAATTGGATGATCTTTTAGGCATCTCTTCCCAGTTTAGTGACTTAGACTTTTCCCTAGCCACATTAGAACCACCAAGGGTAAGGGGTGGATCACGATAGTGTGCACATGTTATACTAGCAACATAAACAATCGAATCGAAACTATTTATCACATTTTCCCCTACAAGAATACGTGTAGCATAAGGATATAACATACATATATAACTCTTATAAGAAGGGAAAATGACATAATATAAAAAAAATTAACTGGTGTGCTAAACGTCTATTTTACAACCTCGAAAATGTAACAAAGATAAATCTTCTGAACAATCATCTTCAAAGTAGTTTAAAATATGAAATGTACATGAATATAATTGGGTGAGTACTAACATGGCTAAAGGGTTTGAGAATCGTAGAATTGTTTTTAGACACTGTACTTCACCATCATCACCCTGCTATGTACTCTCGGGTTTAGAACTATTCTGTGAGATTTACCCAGTAGCCCCACCATCATGACCATGATATATTGCACATACATCCAAGCATATAAGTTTAAACTTACGAACATGGCCACCATCGACACTTATGTGCGTTGCAAGATTAAGGGAAGAATCATTTTGCGCCTTAAGTGTGTCCAACTCTAATCCTTGTCTATGGACCAATGACTCCTTTAGGAACAACGGTAAGTGATCCATTTCCAAATGGATGTTCTTCATAATAATTCTCAATGGATCTTTGGAGATCTTTCAAAAGAGGAGACACTCTTGGATACATAGATATTGCACCAGTTTGAAGGATTTCTCATCATAGCCATCTAAATATTTTTAAGTATCATCTTTTTTTTTTGCAACGGTAACTTGCATCCTTGGTAGACCATCAAAGGCTAGCTCAGGATGCTTTTCCGCATTGTTATTAACCATTATGTATAATTTACTTTGCGATTTACAATAGAATATCTTTTAAAAAAACTTATAGAACAAGTTTTCAAAGCTTGTCAGCCAGGGCTTGTGGATATACTAGAGAAGAAGAACCCTGAGTGGTTTACAAATTCATCTTGTCAAGAAGATCTATGAACTCCCTCTTTATCATTTGAAACTTCTTACTTTCCTCAACTAAGTCCTTAGCTGACTTCCGAGCACTCTCCAAAGTTTCCCCCACCTCTCCCCTGGCCTTCTTTTCATCTTCATAATGCTTAAGGACCCCCAACTATTACCCATTAAACTTAGCCAATCTCTTATTTATATGATACAGGCTTTCGTCCATATGTAAAATAAAAATGGGAGTAATAATATTTAATCTTAGAAATTCCATAACAGTAAAGAAAACCACATAAAGTCACACTAACAACTTCAAAACCTTTAAAGCGAGAGAAAATTTTAAGAGTATCTGCTACATAACTGCTACTTTAGAGTAATTATGAAAATATATTTGGTGTAGTTGTGTAATTTGGAGCTGAAAAGAAGTGAAGATTAATAAATATTTGTATAAGATTGAAGATTTTGAAGAATGAAGGTTGAAGGTAGAAGCAAAACAGCGACCACGGGTCCCAAGCAGCGATTATGCTCGCAATTCAAGGCATCTATCTAGCAGCCATCAAGATAAATACAATAAGGCATTGTGGTGGCTAGATGGTTGCCTTGTTTCCATTCTATTTCTTATTAGGTATTAATTAAAAAATTTCGTAGATTATTTCCTTAATTATATTTCCAAGTATTTAAGCTCAATATAGACCTATAATAATATAAATTCTTACATTATTTTTTAGACATTCATTATATTCTTAAATCTAATTTTTGCTATGAAGAACTAAACTTTTAGTTTCATCTTACGATTGAAGCCATCATTAATTTGATTGTGTGATTCATAACTTTTGTCTAATATTCCTATTGATTGTATTCTCTTTTTTGGCCAAAGGCAAACTTCAATTTGAAATCTTGCCAAATTCACTTGCTATTAAATTTTCATGGTTTAGAAGGAGAAAATCTTAACAAGAGCCTTAACGAGTTTTATTCCGTCTGTACGAGCATGACACCAAAAGGAGTCTTGGAGGAATAAATGAAGTTGGGACCTTTATTTTTGTTGTTGAAAGTTTTGGCTAATGATTAGTTTTATAATTTGGCACCAAGAAACATTACTACTTGGGTCAGATGAAACATGTTTTTCTTTAGAAATACTTAGCAATATTGAGCAACAAGCTACATAGAATTTATATGAGTACTATGAGCGTTTGAAGAGGCTCTACTTGAGTTTCCATATCATGTCTACTTGGAGCAAGAATTGATTCTTTTCCTACTTATATATAGTTTACTTGATGATAGATGATGCATGGTAAATGTTGCATGTGGAGGTAACATTCTTAGCAAGACACTAAAGAGGCAAATGAGATGTTTTCAAAAATTGGCAGGAGGTTCTAGGAAATTTGTGCTTGGGATTCTAGGGTTGTTTTTTAGCACGGACGAATATGAAAATTTTGTCGGCGTTCGGTCAGATCGCGTCCTTTTCAACTGAGCCCTAGCCAGATTTTTTTTGTTTTAAATAAACGACCCGCAGTTGCTTGAGCCTTTGCAGCACCTAAAATAATACCTTTAAGCACTTACGAGATTAAATTAAAGAACCTATACGGAAAAATTGAAGCACCTTTGAGTTATAACTTGAAAAACCTACAAGTTAAACTTGAAAGACCCCCGCATTATAACTTGAAACACCTAAAAGCGTGAGTTGAAGCACATATAAGTATAATTTGAAGCACCTATAGATCTATTTGAAACACTTACAAGTAATAGTTAAAGCACCTACGAGTTGTACTCTGAGCACCAAGTTGTTTTCGTAGAACAAGCAAGTTATAAAAGAACCACCTAAAGATTACATTTGAAGCACTTAAAGCAATAGTTGAAGCACCCATGAGTTGTCAATTAAGCACCAAGTTGTCTTCATAACACACCCAAGTCATACAAGATGCACCTAAATACTACATTTAAAGTACTTAGAAACGGTGGTTCGAGCACCTAAGGGTTACATTTAAAGTACTTACAAACGGTGGTTAAAGCACTTTCTAGTTACACTTATAGTAGTTAAAGAACCTACGAGTTATCTCAGGAACGTGAAACTATTTAAATGCGAAATAAAATTGTCTCAATATAAGTTACACTATAACTAATACTGTTCATATGCTAGTGTATTTACGTGGAATGAAATATGCATGAAACGAACAACAAAAATTTCATTAAAAAGATCAATGGATATTATTAACTTATTACAACAAAGCATTTGACTAAGAGAGGATTTTGGCAAAGATTAAAATATATGTAAGTCTATGTCGATATGTTAATGCTATTTAATGTGGTTCAAATGTTGGGGGCGAACGACCACTGCCATCAGATGAAGTTATTCAATGGCTCAGATTTTGTCTCACATAACTTCATTGTCTAACATAAATAGGATGTCTCACCTGAACCCTCCCCTATATATATCCACACACACTAGCGAGATTCCATGGTGCGCTGCGTGATGTTGTCGACTTAAAAATACTGTTTAACGTAAACATGATTCAAAATAATGATGACTTATGAGACCTAATTATAAGGTCCAGTTGTCCAATTCAACCTTTTTTATGACATTCTTCAGTGTAGCAAACCGATCTTCCACATAGTTGATCAACATCGACAGAAGTATGATATGTAAATGCAAAAGTCACCTTTCTTTAAGATATTCAAGAAAATAAAATTGACATAATTATTGAACATACTCCCTCTATTTTCTTAAGTTTGACACATTTTCCATTTTTGTATGTTTTGCAAAGATTGACACCTTTCCCTTTATGGAAACAAGTGAATTATTTTCAACCACTCAATAAACATTTAACACTCTACACTCAATTCTCCTCACTTATTTCAATTTGCAAAAATAATAATACCTAAAGGTAAGGTTTCAAACATAGCCAAACGAAGGGAGTATCGAAGAACCTTACTACAATTTTAGACCCTTCTTCTTAATTTTTTATTATTATAATTGAACTCTAGGCTTATGGGTGATGAAAATATAGGAAAAAGATTTAGTTCTAAGTAAATTTATGCATGTGATCTCTTATATTATAACAAAGCATAATCTCTGTCATAACCTATTATTCTCTTCACTTGAAAGACTACTTAACTAGTCCCATGACCAAAGACTCTTTTCTCCGGAAGAGTCACACCAGTAAGATCTCAGTGTAAGGAGTTAGAAAAGTGAACCTCAAAAACAGAATTATTATAGTGAAGATACCAAAAGCAGAGAACTGTAAGAAAAGGTCGAATATGATATTATGTATCCTTTTCAAGTTATTGGGGGAGAAAAAACATGTTTTGTTGTAACTAAGAAGCATATGTCTTTTACTATAACTAAAATTGAGATACCATTAATACATCCCTCCAAACATGGAAGATACTCTCAGAAGTCTGTTTCAGCAATCAACATTAAGTCAGATACCATTAATATTTGTAACGTGCATCTAACCAGCATGCACACAATTCCTTCAATGATATAGCTCATGATAGTTGTTCCTTTCTCTGATCCTTATTTATGGTTAGGTGATCCCGAAACATTATACTCCCCACAAGACAATTGTATATCGTTCCTCTCACAGTAAGCAACACCAAACAAAGACACATATGTGGAGACATCACATTAATCTTCAAGCCTCACATTTATCTAATTACACATATTTCATACTTGAAGCTGATATATCAATGATAAGATTTTTTAAAACTAACCCTGATGACATTGTTACACATTTGTCTTCTAATCATACATACAATATATTTAGCATGCAGAACACATAACTCATTTAAAGAGCATAATCACGAAAATCATGCTCTATAACAAATACACTTATCTGTCCTTGTTACACGAGATGAGTCCTTACCCACAAACATTACAATCAAAATCACTAAATGCAAAAATAACAGCAATATTCAGGCACCCTCCTTCTTCCTGAATGTCATTTTCTTTCCCAATTTACTTGCAAAAGATCACAAAATTATACAACTACTTTTACAGCCGAATTGCATAAAAATTTAAAAAAAATAATACATGGATTTCAAATGCCAGTATAAAAACCACAAGTACATCAAGGTGAATGATGCAAACAACATCAACAATAGGGAAACATTGAGCAATATTAACATAAACATCATTAACTCCACAATAATTAAATAGCTAACCAAGCACTCATTCATAATTTATATTGAGAAAAAAGGACTTGTTATAAACAAACCCGCTACAGTGTTGGAAGAACCTCTGATTTTTTTTATTCAATGGCCAAAATGAGCTGTACCATTGATGAGTACACCATTAATCATTATGAACATCACATTATCTTCATAGCCAAAATGAAGAAGACTTTCATTTAGCTCAGCATTACTTCCTCCAACTTTTGCAATTATCTTAAGGTACAATTCAAGTGCCTTATCTAGTGATGAAAGCCATAACATAATAGCAAAAGGTAAAGTTTGCTCTTCGAAGCAGTCCAATTTTGACAAAAGTGCACTTCAGTAAGCATGTTTTGCATATAGTAATTGCACTTCAGTAATAATGCTCCATTTGTATATTTAGTCTATTTAAGTATTGGCATGTAGGAACCAGATTTCCAATAAACTAAATAGTCGTTAACAATCTAAAGATCATAATTAAGTTAGTAAAAATGAACAAAAATGGTGATATCGAATCTAGAAAATGGTTGAATTGAAGCAGAGTCAAGATGTGGATCTCAATCCTTAAATCTAGAAATGCCCGTAGTATGTGACGGTTTGATTGCATTTCGTATCCCATGATACAACTGCTAAAGAATTCTGCCTAGCACAACCCAGAAATAAAAAGCAAAGAACAAAAAAATTTGTGCTTTACTCTCAGACTCGATGAAGAACAAGGAAGAAAGTTATGAAACTCTGGAAGAACATAACAGTACTGAGGAGAGGAGGATGTTTGGTGTTTTTTAGAATGAGGGTATTGAACCACTCATGGTGAATAGTTATCGAATTTATTTGACCGGGTAGTGAATATGATGTCTTGAACCACCCACATTTTGTATAAAACTATACAATAACTATCACACAATTACATTTTCTCACAGAACATGTCTCTCTAATTGTGTTCATTTTATCCTTTAACATCCCTGGTTATTCATAAGTACACTTGGAGACTTTAGCCTATCTTTATTCTCCTAGAAGTGGCCCCATTTCACACTCATAAGGTGATTAACCATAAAGGTCATCCTATCATACCCCACTTTTATTTCAAAGCTATAGAATCATTAAAAGACAAGCTTTACCTTAACTTGCACAAGCAGCACTTTTTCTGTCATAATAAAAACTGGGAAGAGATTGAAATATAAAATTGCTTTTATTAATTCAACTTGATTTCTGATGTCGTATTCCCGGCCCGGAAGTGATTCCGCGGAAAGAGCTTCGACGGTCAAGTCAGTTCCTTCCTTAAGAGAATTGGTATATCTCAGTTCAGTGTCACTTACCTGAGCCAGTGTTGCTCTCCTGTATTTAGAGTAGGCTACAGTCATTACTCCGCATTGTTAGGGTTCCAGATCATGGGTCACATCGTGGTTGCTATAATCTTGGTTCATGCTTGAGTCTTGGACGTGACTCCGCCTTTCTAGGTTCGTGGTTGAGTCCTCTTGGACATGGCTCTGCATTTCTCAATTTGTGGTTGAGTACTCTGGGACATGATTCCATATTTATCGGTTTGTGGTTGAACCTTGGGTTGGGCCTAATGGCCAACAACTTCTAATTCATGGGTTAGGTATACACCATAAGCTCCTCTAGCCATGAAGTCAATGAAAAATGAAGCGATGACTGTGTTCGTGGAACGTGTGCGAACAAGTGTTCTGTTTATATTCTAAACTGTAATAATATGTTCATTATCACAGTAACTTATATCGAAGTGTTGCGTACTTCTTGGCTATACTTGCAATTTTGTTGGGATGTCTAACTTTTGAAATTTCAATTTGAATTTGAAAGTGTAGGGTTTATGATAGGCTTCAACTGTTGCGATCTTGTTTTCGAGATTCTCTCCTCATAGTTCACTACGTTGTTATGTTTTTTCTCTCATGCCATTATCTTTTCTTCCCTTATAATATCTTCAATTTTTTGGCTTAATTTCATCATTGTTCAGTGCACCACACCTATTCATATACCACCACCTTCTCGTATTCTGAAAAAGGTAACTTTCTTTTTTTTTAGAAATCCATCATTTTGTTTCCGACTGATTGAACACCCCTTGACTTTTTAGTGTCTTAAATTAAATTATGTGCTTTATTGGTTCCTCAAACGTCTGAATCAATCATCTTCTTCTCCTCTTATTATTATACATGTGCATCGTCGTTCTCCACCAATTCGTAAGTTTATCTGTCTTTTATCTTTTTTTCCCTTTCTTGCAAGATTTTCATAATTGTGAATTTGTGCGGTATCTCCGCTCTATCAATTTTGTTGTTCACTATTGGTCCAAAAATTCTTCGACTGTCTTCTTCGTCATGTATTTTGTGTTTTTTCTGACTTTTACCGGAATATACTTTCTGCATTTTGTAATTATAATTAATAAAGTTTTCGTCTAAATATTAGGAGTCATCTCTGCTCAAATGTCTACCCCTAGTCTTACTGATTTTCCCGTAAAGGATGTCCATGTTAACGATGTTAACTCTGAGGAGGATTCCAATCATTTCACCAGTTCTTCTATCGTTAATAGCATTCTTTCCGACTACTGCTTGGAAAATTTAAAAAATATATTTTCTTTCATGTCTTTATTTAAGCTCAGGACTCCTGATAACTCTGAGAGTGCTCACACACTCCTCATACTGGCTAGATATCTTGTTATTTATATTAACTTAAATTTGGACTTGTTTTTTCCTCTCCCTCAGCATGTCCTTGATTACTTATGTCTTATCAAATTGCGTCATCTCATTTTCACCCTAAGGGTATTGCAATCATCATGGGTTTCCATAATGTGAGTACAAAAGCCCATGTTCCCTTTTCGAATGACTTATTTCATAGCTTATATCAGCTTCTCAAAGTTAAAAACTAATTTGATGAACTCACATTTTATCCATTCATTACAACTGTTGAACTTGTTGGTGGGTTTTCTAGTAATTGTGGTGTTTTGCGCAAAAAAATTTATATGTAAAACTGGATGATGATTGCGAACAGACCCTTCCAGGTTGGAACTATAATGTTTCTAAGTCCAAACTCCATAAGCCAGGGGTTTGGCTAAACGCTTACTCTGAGGTTGTATTAAGACTCAGCTAACTCTCAATAGGTCTTTGGATCATGAATCTGAGAGCGAAGGCATTTATTTGCTGTTATCTTGTGGTTTCACTATGCCATACTTATTATTTTTATTCCTTATCTTTTATACTGCTCAATTATGTTCGCATGTTCGCCTAACTTGTGTTGTATGGATCTAGTTGGGCACCCTGTTGATAGGTTAATTATTTTATGACGAACCCAAAAATAGGAGGCCTTGGATCCAAACAAACGACACCATTGGTGATGATGTCTCTTAGGAGAATTTCACTGAAGAAAATTCTCAGTTAATATCTAGTAAAGGTAAGGCACCAGAAGGGGAAAAGGTGTTTGTAGAGGATGTTGTAGCTACAACTAAAGAGGAAAATGAAAGCAGCGGAGTGGTGGTTAGTAGTCTTCCTTGGGGCCCTCTGAGAAGAGAGGTCGCACTAGCCACTCCCGTTCTAAGCCTCCGCTGCGAACCAGTAACTTGTTGATAGAGGGGACCATTCCTGCCACTCTTTCCAAGCTTTGTCTTCACGAATCGGTGGTTGTGCTATGTTTGTTGTATCTTTAAAATAGTTTTTGTTTTATTTTGGTATTCTCTTATTGCAATACCTAAATTTATATATTTATTTGTGTCTTTTTCTGGCTGATGCTATAAGAATGGTGAGAGCCTTAAACTTGTTGGTGAGCTGGTGGCCAAATTCTATAAGGAGGAAAGTTCACTGCTAGAGAGGTACAACACTAGTGAGAAGGAGAGCGAGGTTGTGAGTATCTCACTTGAAGCTGCTGAGAAGCATGTACGGGCTGCTGAAGAAAAAACCAATAAACTTTGCTTTGAGTTGGAAGATATGCAGACTAACGGTCCTGCTTCGCCTACCTACCCCAAGTTCTTGCTGATTGACTTTTTAAAACTAAGAATTTATTCAATATATTCAAAGAGGTTTCTAGCTTTGTTCACAATTTCGGTTGGTGCAAAGCTTTAGTGGAGCTGTAGAAGCTGAACCCTACCTTGAAGGCAAAGAAATTTCTTCCACTAGCTAAATCGGAGGAGATACTACAGCAGCAGAATCTGCGCTTAATGCTGAATTTGTGGAAAAAATTCCGATGGTGGGCACCCTTATACCCAACCTTCCCTCTTTGCCCTAAATTTTTAGATACAAGGTTGCCAAGTTGATTGCCTTGCTAGCCTTTCGTTTACTTCTTCTGATCCTAAGCCATCTTCTAACCCGGAGGTGAATGCAATCACGGAGACTCCCACTCAGAATGCGAACAGAGAGGAGTCTGCTCTTTCCATTCAGCATACGTCTGCTTCTCCTGCTAATGTTAGCTAATTTTGAAATTATGGCTTAAGAACATTCGGATTTTTGTCTGTAACGTATAATGATACTTTTAATGTATTTATATACCAACTTTGATGTGAACTTGGTATTCTAATACTAATTTTTCATTTTTTTCCCTAATATTTATTTATATGCAGGGATTTGATATTTTGATCGACCATAAATTTTTAACTCTTCATGATAATTTGGGTTCTAGTGTTTGTTCTGAGCAACATCCCAAATTTATATCTCCCAATTCTTGATGCCCTACTATACTAATTGAGACTACTGCTTCCCTATCCAAGGAATATTTTGAGTTGCTTTTCTAGAGATCACTTTTCAAGTGATGGTGGTTGCTGCCCTACTATACTGATTGAGCTGTGATGTTTAGGTCCACTATCATTTTGGT
>JAULKK010313586.1:0-11788 GCA_032355705.1 Rubia peregrina
GCCCCCTGCCCCGCCCCCATCTGCTTCTTTCCATTTTTGTTGATTTGTGGTGCTATGTTTCATCCTCCGATTGGGTCATATGGCACCACATCTCCCCCCTTTTTTCTTTTTTAAACCGAATTTTTTAATTTTCTTTTTAAAAAACTTAATTTCAAACTGAATTTTTTACAAAACTTAATTTCAAAAAATCTGAAATCTTGTTTTTGCTATTTAAAAAAAATTCCAAAAAGATATGATTTTTATTTTTCAAATTCTAAATTAAATTTTGAAATTACATTCTTTAAAAAAATATATGGTTCTTTTTAATTATGGTTCATAAAATTAAATTTAAATATGGAAATTAATTTCTGGAATTTTTTTCCCAAATGAAATTAAATTAAAAAATTACAAATATATTAGTATTAAATTTCACATTTAAATATATTTTGTTAGGTAAATGTATACTGTATAAATTAAATATTAAAGGTAGAATTAATGAGTATGATATAGAAAATCAAGTGAGGTTAATGGAATTGTTCCAAAGTGGTCTCAATCACTGTGGAGGAAAAATGAGATGATTTAGTTGTGGGTTCAATTGTTGATATCGTAGAGAGTGATTGATTATTTAATGAATTGAAACCGTAAGATCGGACTTAGAGCCGTCTCACCATTGTACATGGTAGAATAATAAAGAAATGGTGTTGTCATTTCTTAATGATGATGTTTCTTTCAATCAAATCACACACTAACTACGTAAAAGGTGAGACTAGATTTTTTGTTTCTTCATATAATTGTTACGACGTGGATCACAACTTAAAATGTAAGCTCTAAATAAAATTCAGAGCTTATATGCTTCCCTGTTTCACTAAAACAGGTAATTTTGGACTCTGAATTTAGACGAGACTAAATATGAAAAGCAAATTGAATATTGCAATAAAAAAAGGATGAAAATAAAATGTCCATGTCACCCTTAATGAAATTTATCGAATTGCAAATTGTGACATTATTAGTGCCATTGATGAGTTGGGATTATGATAGCAGAAGATGCTTAAATCTTCGACACGTTTGGTCAAACTTGCCTTTTATTCTATTTTTCACAATTATTTCCAATAAAATTGCAACAGATGATGGAGTTAATGTAATAATTAAAATTGATATATTTTGGTATTTACAGTCGGGTCCTGGGGATGAGGAATATCCATGGAGGAGGAGGAGGCAGCAGAGGACTTATGATGTGGATCAGCACCGTACAAGGAGGAGCAGTCAACAGCCTTTTCACACTGATCACTACACCTCCAAACAATTCCCAACGCATTCTGCCATTGCTGACGTCATCAAACCACCTCCAACTGTTACTAGTAATGCCAAACCAGTCGATGAAGATCTTTACAAGATCCCTCCCGAGCTGCTCCTCCATAATTCCAAGAGGGTACACAATTTCCATTTCTCTCTCCACCGTCCCTGCGTAACGGTCCCATTTCCTTTTTGCACGGGTTGATCTGGAAGGTAGAAATCTTACGCAGGGACGAGGGGTACTCTCTTTGCTCATTCTGATTTGGGTTGTACATTTCGTGTGATGCAGAAGAAAATGCTGGGATTCTTTTCCAGATGCCTCGTACCTCCTTGTAGTGCATAACCAGGAGCTTCTTTCTAACTAGCTACAATGGCGGATGCATCGAAGCTAATTATGAAGAATGTACATCCATGGTAAATAGCTTCCAGCAGGAAGATGAAGGATTGTTAGAACTAATTAGATGCCATAATATAATCATGTTTTGTGAGGCTGATCTTTTGGTAGATGATGCTGGAGGGAAACATGCATGCTTGACTAAATATGTGTCTCTATTCTCTATGTTACTATGTGTAGAAAGTGGGTGCTATCGTGCTCAATTTTGATCTCTTCTTGTGGTCTCACACTCTCAGTTTGCAGTGAAGACTATTATAGAGGGACTTGTCATCTATTTATTCACCTTTCTTTTCTTTTGTTTTTTTAATTGAAGCACTCATAGTATGAGCGGAGAGATAAATCAGCTCCTCAAACCGTTAAAAATAGAGTTACAATTCCAATTTATCCAAAAGAGTTTAAGACAAAGTGCAAAAGGATAGGATACGAAAAAAAGTAGTAAAATAGAAAAGATTAATGGAAGTCCTTAGTGTAGGAGGGGGGCCATTACCGCCTTTGATCACCCATCAACAAAGATGGTTCCAAGAACCGCCCTTTAAAAGACATTGACAAATGCGGTTAAAAACTGCTTTTAAAAAGGTGGAGGAACCGCCTTTGAATATTTTCGAGTTCAGAAATATGCAACCTTTTTTGGATCGTTGAAACTTTTTACGAACTCGAAATCTTTACCTCTTACGAACTTAGAAACATGATATTCGGCTCTTTTACAAAACCTATTCGGGTTCCGGACTCGTCTCACTTTTCCGTTCCCTTTCTGCCCATTTGTAACTCTTTTTTTCTTCTTCAAATCACCCACCTTTACGAGTTCGGAAACATTTTTGTGTCCTAAGTTTCCGAGTTCGGCAATTGAAATTGGTCGTATGTAAAAAATGAATACAAAGGGCCAAAATCGTTTCCGAACTCAGAAGTTTTGTCTGCTCTTTTGGTAAAAAAAATTATTATATCAATATTTTCGGCACAAAAAAGCCTTGATTCATAGCCACAAATGTTACACGATACACGATAGTATCTAACACCTTCACACAAATCTATATAGATAGGAATAGGAATAACTATAAATCTATTTCGACATTTTGGAGCTTTAATTTCTATCTAACATGTGATACTCTAGCAATATCAGGATCCCCAGGGTTGCTGGCCGATTGGGAATTAGATGTCCAGCCAAAGAATTTCTCGCACTGTTTGCAAGTAGATCTTCAAATCCTTTTTG
Source organism: Rubia peregrina (assembly GCA_032355705.1). Taxonomy (NCBI): domain Eukaryota; kingdom Viridiplantae; phylum Streptophyta; class Magnoliopsida; order Gentianales; family Rubiaceae; genus Rubia; species Rubia peregrina. Next base: position 2,874 of record JAULKK010313586.1, read on the forward strand.
AAAATCTAATAATAAAAAGATATTAGAAAATATTTAGAACCCTTAGTTAGATAGATTACTAGAAAAAAAATGCGTACCTTTTCAATTTCAAGTAAATTTTCGTGGACTTTTTGGATGCACTCAGTCGTGTATAACATGATGTAATAGCCACATTCCCATGTTTGCTCTTTTTTTGTTCTAGTATTGAACAACATAAATTCTTAAGACACTTATATCAAATAAGTAGAGTATATTGAAAAAAAAACATGTTGATAGTGCACCTTGATTTCGACCCCTTCTGAAGTAGTTTTATTTTTGTCCGTAGTGTCCTTCATTGGAGATTCCAAAAATCTTGATAAATGATCCGACGGTTGGAAATGAAGGGGATCCATCCAATAGATGCGATTTTTTGCGGGAGCAATCAAAATCAAGCTACAATGGTCCCTAATTAAGAAAATCCATATTATTTTCTAAATTTGTGGAAATGATGTTGGTAAATAAACTGAACATTGTAACTGTAACCTTTCGATGTATAGGGCAGTGAAAGTTTCTTATTCTTCCGTCCTAGGTATTTACAAATGTAGTCGATCCTCTCTTGCGTTGTACAACCAATTTCTTGAATCTTCACCGGACACATGTATCCAATCCATCCATTCTTTTGATTATTGGTAAAAAAAAACACGTGCCTTCAGAATTCGAATAGTGTCATTAATTGCAATAATGTGTAAAGTAATAAATATTTAATTTGAAATAAAATTATAAAAATCACTCACAAGGGGTAGATCGACATCATCATTTTATTAACTTGGTCAAATCTCCATATGACTTCAAAATCACTTCACAGCGCAATGATTTCACGCACGCATCCAAATACGCATTAATTTTCCAAAAATGTGTGTGTTGAGTTTCGATCGTGCGGTTGAAGCCAATTGTATAGCACCCGTACGAAGTGATGCGAGTCTCAAAGGACGTGTGACCTAACAACTGGAGGTCTAACCTTAGTCGGTGTTGTTAGGACCGATTTGGGTGGTGCTTTGACCGATCTTGGTGTTGTTTTCACCACTTTAGGGGAATGTTTCCTTCACTTGTCAATTTTTCACATGATCGGCGTATATTAGTTGTTGTGGCCAAAGAAGGAACATTCCCTGGGCGGGCCCAACTTTCTTGTATTCTCCGTCCGAGATTGGCATAGGGGCTCCCAACACCAATAGATTCTCCAACGAAACCCTAGAAAGACCATCCACAATAGGTACAGAGTGATATTGTTTCATTAACTCATGCAAAACTTCACCGGCTACGTGGAGTGGTCTACCATCTATTTCTTGATCAATGTATAGCTCAAACGAACATGATATCTACACCCACACCAAAATATATGTTAAATAATAAATTTAGTTCCTAGGAACATTTTGCAAATCAATAAAATACATACCTTCTCTTCACTTGCAAGGATGACATTGTCGAGGTTGTCGGATTTGAACAATTACCTCTTGATTATGAGATTTTGAACAATTGCCTCTCGAAAGACCTCAACATCTCCGGGAGAATGGTGTGATCCCCTTGATGATGGTGTTTAATCGGGCATCAAATCCTCTAAATTGTCCGGAAGAACAAGCCCGATGTGTTTGACCAACTTACAAATTATAATGTCTTGTTGCTCAATCCGGTTGTCTTGTAGTACCAATTTTTTTTTGCAATGTGTTGATTCTTGAGGGTTCCACACGATTGTAGGACCGTACAATGCCAAATGCCTCTCATTGGGTCAAGAATGCACCCACATCCCTAGCACAGACTGGATGGCCGGGTTTCTCCATAACTTCACAAAACATGTCGTGCTTATCCGTTGAAATGAATTGCCCCTGCACTTGATCATTCTTAAATTTTTCCGAAATACCAGAAAAAACAAGAAATGAATGTGTTTGTTAGTACGTGATTAATAAAAATGTGTCCAAAATAATAAAATATTTACTTCAAACTTTACTTACCACTCTTTCCGCAAATTTTTTCTTCATCCTTGACAGACACCGTGTTTCTTTAGTCGGCCTTTCAATAATAGATCGTACTTCTCAATATCATTCAAATTGATTGGTTGGACCGAAGCTCCAGCCTCATCTTCAGTCATCCCGCCCTTGATTGCAATCTGCACATCTCTTTCAAATGTTATTTCACTACAATTTCCGCCAAGCTATAACCCACGACTCAATCGGCAAAAATTACATTCTTCACGGAAATGGGTTGTTTTTTTCCTATGTACATGTTTAGAGTGTCATTCCATCACTATTGACATGTAAAGCCAAACACTCTAAAAATTATATACTAATTTTTACTAACGTTATCCATATTCTGCAAGGCCCTTATCTTGTGGATCTCCCAACTCTCCGGTTCAATATGAGTGTAAGTTAGCGACATACAATCACCTCTCTTGTCGCTAAATATGAAGTCTCTTAACAAAGTGTATTTATGTTCACGCCAACTCTTGGATATCATGAACATATCCTTCTTATGCAAATCACCCATGTCCGGAGCTTCGATGTCAAATGGCCTCTATGAGGTTATTCAACAACATAGAGTCAATAATGAGAAGTTAATATAAAGATTAAGTTAAGGAGAAACATGGGGAATAATTGCACTCATTCCATAAAGTGTCCTTGTAGTCTTTCGGGATATCATTCCAACTATCGTAGTGGATGTCTACCCTCATCCTCCCAACCTTTGCAACCCAACTTGACCATTTAGTGCATTGGGCGAAAAAAAAATTGCCCGAGTTGTTGAATATCAGCGAGGTTAACTCTTTTTTAGCCATTCTACGTTCTAATTTTCTACAATGAGTACGTGCCATTCCTACATCCTTGGATCCGTCATCCTCATCCATACCTTGGTCCGGTCTTGGTGTATTTCCATTTTGGAAAAGTGAAACATCATCACGAGTTCTTTTCCTGGACATTATGTATACTACATTCACAAAAAAAAACCAAATCTAGCTTGATTATAATTCTGTTTATAAGATACCAAACATTTCATAAAAAATATTATCTTAAAATCCATTATCTTAAAATTTAATCAATAAAATTGAAGCAATAATCCCATTAAAAAAACCTAGCATTTAATCAAAAAAATACCTAGCTCAAGCAAAAAACCAAGCACTAAACCTAGGATTTCCATTCAAATGCAACATATACTCATCCACAACCATTAAGCGATCGAAACCCTAATATAATACACAAATGGAATGGATAATCAAGGCCCACACTACAAGGAACTAAAAAAGATCACAAACCCTTGTAGGAAAACTATTTAATCCCTTCCATTTCCAACTTTTTATTTTCGAGAATGTAAACCCTAACTCACAAACAGAGAGAGGACTAACTTTTTTCAAAAAAAAGGGATGACATTCTCATTCTTACTCCAAAAAGAACAACAAATCCCATGAGAAATCCAAAAAATGAATATTGAAATCGGAATAGAAGAGAAAAATGATGAAATACATGATGAACACATAACTCAAATCAAAAGTAGATGAAATGTTAGAGTGAAGATGAAGTGGATTTCAGGGGGGGGTGGTGGTTTGGGATGTTTTAGGAGGTGAAAAATGGGAGGATATTCACATGGGTTTCAAAAGGCTATTCACACTAGTGGATGATGGCCTATTAAATGCGGTTATATCGGACCGCAGAAGTCACTTTGTAGGTGGCTTCTCTGATAGTGACTTTGGTCGTCATTGGTCAAAGTAATATATAGGGGTTTCAAAAGGCTATTCACACTAGTCGATGATGACCTATTAAAGACGGTTATATCGGACCGCAGAAGTCACTTTGTAGGTGACTTCTCTGATAGTGACTTTGGTCGTCATTGGTCAAAGTCATATGTAAGGGTTTCAAAAGGCTATTCACACTAGTGGAGGATGGCCTATTAAAGGCGGTTATATCATACTGCAGAAGTCACTTTGTAGGTGACTTCTCTGATAGTGACTTTGGTCGTCATTGGTCAAAGTCACACTGAGAAACCACCTTTAAAATGCACTCATCAAAGAAGGTTATTTTCTTCCTTTGAACGTGATGATATAATCGTCTTTGTAGAGTTCTAAGATCGGAACCTGAGTTATGATATTGGAACTTGTTAAAAATCTATAGATTATGGTAACAAAGCAACAATCTATAGATAGAAATAGAGTTGTAGCAAATTCTATTCCACACACTATGCATCAACCACATATATGTACACTGGAAATGAGATCTCACATGATTCTACACCACAGTTGAACTTCCAATAGATGCAGACTGGGCGTTCACCAAATACCTAGCCAAGCAATATTTTGCGACGTTGATATCATTGTGTGAATATGGCTTGGTGCTGACTTGAAAATCGGTGTGTAGGATAATATGACAATTAGGCCCCCAAATAATGTAATTGTAGACAAAAAATGTGGCACAAATCTTACTTTGTCAATTTCTAAGTAATCAACTCGGACTTGTTGGATGGACTAGGTGGCGTATAGCATTACGTAATACCTGTATTCCCAAGTTTGTACTAGTTTTTTTACTGATCAATACCATTGTAAGGAGTCATCAAGCTTGAAAATATAGTATACTTGTATGTGACATCCTGTGAATTTACTAACCTCTATTTCCACTACGTGCAAAGGTGTATTACTTGAATCGGCAGTGTCATTCAATGAGACTTCCAAAATCTTTAGAAATATGTATGAGGTTGTGAAATGCAATAGATCCATCCAAAACACAAGCTTCTTCTCCGGGACTGTAATAATTACTCTCTAATGGTCTCTGCCAGAAAATTGTATATAAAAACAATTCAAGTTAATAAGTTCGTTAATTAAAACGAGTATCTAACCATCACCGCTCAATGTATGGGGCTATGAATAACATTTTATCTTTGCGGCCTAGAATCTTGCGGATGTAGGCAATCTGTTAGTCTACTGAGAATCCAATTTCTTGAGTTATCACGGGACACAAGTACCCCATCCAACCCTTTACATTTTTACAAGCAATGTAATGCATGTACCTTCATAGCAAGATTGAGAAAAATAATATTGCCAACAATACTTATTACAACCTCAAAAATGAATTTCAATGATAAAAAAATATACTCACAATATGTAGAGGGACATTATGGTTTGGTTGACTTGGTCACACTTTCAAAGGTCTTCGAAGTTAATCCAAGAGGCGATGATATTTGGTTCAGCACCAAAGACACACTCATTTCGAGAGAAAAAGTACGTTGAATAATGGGGGTGAGCGGTAAACCAATCAAACAACATTCTTACGAATTGAAGTGAACTCTTATTGACTTCCTCCCTTGTGACCGAAACTCTAACCTTCTTTGATTTTTTGACAACCGGCTTAGGTTTCTTTATGGGCACATCCTCAAATAATTGTTCATTGTTGGGTTTGCATAAATGAGGCGACGAGGTCAAAGAAGGAACATTCCTCATGAGGGACCCACCTTCTTATAGTTTCCATCTTGAATTAGCAATGCGGCGTTGAACACCATCACTTTTTTCCAGCAAAACTCAATAAATACCATTTGTAATTGGTTTGCCGTGATAATGTCTCATCACCGGGTACATAACACCGTTGGCAACATGGAGAGGCATACCTTTCTTGCCTTGATCAATTTATAGCTCACAAGGACTTGGTGACTATATTGATCTACGTATTACCTATGAGATCATTGCGAGAAGTTTAGTTCCCTCCGATGGACACATAACCGAGCGTAACTATATCACATTCATGCTAATATATGACATAATTGAGGGTAGGAAGATCAATTTGGGGCGAAAATATTTAGGCATATGATGTGGGTATCTACCTCAAAGAAGGTGGTCAAGAGCCTCCCGTATGAGAACTTATCACCCTCATATTGAAGGATGTTGATGAATTGTCAAATAGTGGGGAGGAAAAAAGGCCAAAGTATTTTGGAAAGACTTACTTTAAGAAGAAGAATTGGGTATTGCACTACAGGATGTGGTTTCATAAGGCAACCGAAGCATCCGAGGAAAGTAAAAAGCCACGAATTAAAGAATGTTAGCGACAATTTAGTTTCATTAATTTTTGTATAAAAATTTTCCACCATGTATTTATTCTAATTAATCGTCCCAGTTTTGTGTAGGTACAGAGAAGGCGTATTTATTAAAAGGTTTCAAGGATTGCTAAATATGGGCTCAAAAGGAATTCAGCGCAATGAAGGCAAATATTTGGTTAATGGAAAAATCCAAAGAGTGTACGAGCACCACCTTGTATCTACCTCCCGTCTTTAACTCGACCGGTTGACTTCCACGGGTGATATTGAAGATGATGAAGCATGAAATTTTGGATGATTTATGTGATTCATAGTTAACTATATTTGGATTGTTAGTAGTAGTAAAACGAACATTACTTTCATGATACCGTTTTAGTTCTTTTCTTGTGATGGATCCAACATTTTATAATTGTGGATGGTTGTGATATCCTCTTACATCATGTTGTTCACTAAGCATGTTAATTCAAGATGCATATGACAACTTACCATGCCAAAACTCAAGTAATGACTTACAACAAAGTCTATGACACTGCTTCTTCTTTCTTTTCCTCACAACCTTCTTTGAATTTCCTATTGTATGGGTTATCTTGCCTCTAACGTTGATCCACGTACCTTCTTCATGATCAAAGCAACCAAGAAAATTATGCAGACTCCAATCATCATCATCAAGCAAATCCACGTCATTATATCCACCACCCAGAGTGTGTTGCATGAATCCTATGAATTTCTCTAATTCATTTTGTTTGACAAAGGCACGTCTACCTTTGACAATAATCTCCCACCTAGGCTTATGGATATTTTGAGATATTTTGTATATTATTTTGAGTCCGTAATCAGAATTCTTGAATTTTTGGATTTTTGGTTTTCTTTGTATTCTTATCAATTCAGATTCGGTGATATGTTCCAACATTTTATGGTTTATGGAATTCTCTGATTGTTTGAAGTTGGAAAATTTTCTTTGTGATATTTTATTACAAAATGTTTGGGTCCACAAAATGCCAAATGGGAGAGTGTAAATTCACGTTGTGTGAATTTATTATTTAATTGGCATTTGTGAACTAATTTGAAAAATATAAACTTTCCATGTTGGAACCTACATAAAGCTGGAGGATAAAAGGATTTAACCAACTGAAGAATATTGCGTGAATATTGATTTGTGGTAGATTGGAAATATCGCAATATTGCATTATGCATGTGATTGAAGCATATTGGACTAACAGAAAATTCTTATTTTTAAGGAATTGGATTTATGGAATATTTGTTTGTTTAAAGGGATATGTTGAGATAAGAAAAATCCCTATGTTCAACGGATTAAGATATGATTCAGGAGCATATAAGGAATCAGAAATTTTTGGAGACAAAGGTGGAAATCTCTTACTGTTTATAGACTATAAATAGAGGGCATTATGGCTGCACTACTCACGAACTTAATAGCGATAATATGCATCCAGGTTTTCTATCTTTCCAAGAGTACTTCGAGAGCCAGAATATATATGTTCCAACATACCATATCATGTTGATTAGTTCAAAATCATATACCTTAATTCCTCGGGAGGAGAAGATACTACGTCGACGAGTTTCGAGGTAGAGGGATTTTGATCAAGGGGGATCGGTAGCAAGGGAAGCTTGAAAAATCTACAGGTTATAATTATATAAGATAAGTAACATTGTATAGTGTACTTTGTACTGTATCTTTCTGATTAGTGGATTTATTTAGACTGGGCTAAGCCCCGTGGATGTAGGTGAATTTCACCGAACTGAGTAACCAAGTTTGTGTTCATACTTTACTTTATTGCATAATTGGTTAGATAGGTTATGTTGGAACACGTTAGTAATTATTGAATTAGTTAGGTAAAACCAAATTTCTGTTAGGAATGCACCACATTTAGCACCCACAACCTGAGAATGTAATTAAACCTACCCGCTTACCATTTTCACCCCATTAGCTACTTCTCCTCCAAGCATTGCTTGGGCGTCTCTCTGCAAACCCATCGACAAATAGACGTTCGTCAAAGCCGTCGTTGGATTGAACATTTTCACAAAGGAAGGTTTTCCACCTGCTCCGACATTAAACACACGACAAGGACAATATTCACAAACAAACTCTAATCAATCACTATTGTAAATTGATGAATTAATTTTTTGTTAGGAATAATTCAAACCTTTTGGAATAGATAAAAAAAATCAAGTTAGAATCATACAAAAATACGAGGCAGGATAGTTGGTGAGAAACATTCTTAAGTTCTAGCCACTATTCATAAGAGAACAATACTTGGAGGAATTCAATGCGAGGTCTTCCAAATTCTAGTTTAAGAATAATCCCATTCATCTTCTGAAATCAGTTACTAGGCCAATCAACTTTGCCAACCTTAAAAATTAAATGTCTGACATCACAATTTCCAGTACAGACCACAGAGAAATTGAGAAGATGACTACCTTTTGGGAGATTCACCTTCTGAGTTTTAAAGTAGCATCCAACACACATTTCAATATCAGAACACAATCAATCAAATGACAGGCATAATCAACTGATAAGGAAATAGAAATCCTTTCCCTTGTAGGAGAAAGTTCATAAATGGTAGTTACCTTATAAAATTAGCTATAAATGATAATTTCCTTATAGACTTAGAATCATATTCCCGTTAGTCTTTGGTTTGTTATAGCACTATATATTGTAACTCTCATCATTGATGAGGGGTGTCATTGATGTAATATCAATGCACCAGTAATAAAATCTCTTATATTTTATCATGGTATCGGAGCTTAAAAATTCTGAGACCTTAACCCTAAATAAATCCGCTGCCACCTTTCGTCAGAGCCACCGTCGTTAAGCCTCACGTTACACTACACGCGCTGCCACCATTGTCGACTACCCTGCCGATTACTGTTTTTCCATCGCC
>JAULKK010313597.1:0-21886 GCA_032355705.1 Rubia peregrina
CTGCATGGCAGGATTTAAAAAATAAAATTCCGGGTCAACAAGTAAACTCGCGTTACCAAAATGCGCATTATGCATGCAAGAAAATAAATAAAAATTAGAAATACGATAATGCGCATTCTCTATTTACATCCAACCCCCGCACTGTAGCACTAAACTTGGACTTTACTTGATGTGTTTCAGACCTCAGTGTTGTGTTGTTGTCTGTACCAATAAGATGTGATATTTGTCATAGGCATGCTTGTATTACCGATTTATGGCAATTAGCTCTACTTGTACAGTAGTTCTAACAATAATTGTGCCTAGTACTTTGTATCTTGGGAAAAGTGCAAAATTGACCCTATAAGATTGTGAAAGTGCACAAATGACCTTTTATAATCTGAAAGTGCATGAATGACCCGATAAGATTGACAAAATATTCAATTTTAACCCCGTGGTCAATTTTTGGCGTTGACTGATACAAATCTGGCATTCACTGATAATGAAAAGACAGAAACACCCCTGGAATTAAACCCACAATTGAAATGACTATTCTATCCCCCTAAACCCTACTACTTCTTGTTCTTCTCATTCATCTCTACCGCCACCGAGAGCCGCCGCCGCCGCTTCTCCGTCATACCTCTGCCCTCCGCCGCCGGACATATGGTCAACGCTCAGCCCCACCGTCGAACCTCGTCCTCCCCTCACCACCACTCCGTCGCTCGGAACCCAGCCCCACCGCCCAGTCACGACCCATTACCTCCTTCCACCACCACCTGTTCCCCCCTCACCATCGCTCCCCCTCACCATTGCTCCACCGTCGCCATCGCCATCGCTGTCGCCACCACCTATTCCCCCCCACCATCACTCCGCCATCGCTGTCGCCACCACATGTTCCCCCCTCACCATCGCTTCGCCGTCGCCACCCCCCCCCCTCATCGCTCCCCTCACTATCGTCACCCCCACCATCGCACCGCTACTTAACCCTAGCCCAAAGACAACCTTTGTCGCTCAAACCCCAGCGCCGGGACCCAAGCGGAGAGTGGTGGAGGGAAGAAGAAGAAGAGAATCGGCCAAGGAAGAAGAAGAACAAAAACAAAAAAATTGTTTTTTTCTGTTAAACAAATTTTTGTTTAATTCCTTTCATATGAGGGTAAAAAGGTAATTTCTATTTTTCCATCCATTTTCCGAGTTAACTCTCCGGTCAACACTTGACAGGGTCAGTTTTACACTTTTGAATTTCACAAGGTCATTCCTGCACTTTCGGGCAAAACATAGGGTCAAAAACGCACTTTTCTCTACATAATATTAAGTGACAAACACCCACAGGTGTACGTTGGTTAGTTTGGTCCATTGGTCCAATATTAAGTGACATTATTTTTTACATGAAACGGAAATCAAGAGTTTGCCCATCTCAAAATTAAATTAAACTTCTGATATAGAAGAACGAGTTAAAAAATATTAGCTTTTCGGATCAATTAATGATGAAATCGAAATATTTGGAATGCACCATAATTAAGCAGTTAATGTGGCTTGACTTTGTGTTGGTTTCAAGAGCACATCCTTTCCGTTATCGAACGGTCGGACTCGGTTCCTAAATTCATGCTTCCGCTGCCTTGCTCACTTTGAGTTTGACCCAACAAACTAAATTTTTAGATCTATTTTCGTTATAATTACGAGTACAGAAAGAGTCCGTCTCTTGGAAGGCGGATTTTTTTATAAGTTAGAGAAATACCAAGATTTAAATTATAAATTAGAATAAATTAAGATAAAAATTTCCGGGTTGGATTAATCGGGTCATAAACTTATGAGAAAAATTCATATAAGACCGTCTCACCATAAGTTATGGTGAGACACTAATAAGTAAAGTTTTAAAAATTATATAATGTACCTCATGTCATTTCTCATCTTTAAATAATTGTATTTAGACCCTCAGTCTCACCATAAGAATGAGTGAGACCGTCTCACTCAAGTCTTTGTATAATACTAATACCAAAGCATTTGATAATTTCATTCATGCAAATCAATAGATGTTTTGACTCTAACTTTATATATTACCAATTTTCTGTTAAGTTGAAAATTGGGGAAAGCTGGAAAGTTTCCTTATGGAGAATAAATTATTTCATTAGCTCGTGGTCCTACTCAATATGTTAAGTCGTATAATGGTTACATGACTAATGGGTTCACGTTTAACACAAACACTTGTGATACAAGTTTGAGAACTCAAAATAGTGGAGTAGTAGTTCTTGGTTATACTAGAAATCATTCTGAGGTTGTAGACTACTGTGGAGTATTGACAGAAGTTGTTAGATTGGAGTATAGGGGGGTATATTGTGTTATTTTGCTGTAATTGGTTTGATGTGCATGATTCAAGGAGGGGTATAAGAACCGATAGATTTGGTTTTTGTAACTGCTGATACGAGCGACTTCTGAAAACAAGAACTACAAGAAATAAAACTTTTTACCTCGGTTCTGCATGATTTTTTACCTTGGTTTTTAGTCCCAAAAATCCAAAGTAAATACTGGTGTAGTAAGGAGTACATTTTTTACCTCGGTTGTAAACCGAGGTAAAAAGGTGTTTTTACCCTGGTTTTCCACCGACGTTGGAAAGTTTTATGATCGACGTCGGTCCAAGAAAGAAGACCAAAAATAGGACACCATAGCTACGGCTTCAATGAGACCAAAATTGGCATGTGTAGTGACCAAAGTTGGCAACAGGAAGAAGGCAAACGATGGTAGAGGAAATGATGTGATTTTGTGCAGGCCGATGCTGATTTAAATAATAACGGCGTCGCTGACGCTTGCAAGCGATATTGCGCTCTTTGGTGCACCCAAGTCGTGTGCATGCTGATGTAGAATTATGACTAACATGACATCATTTGATGGGCCGATGTCTCAAAAGAAAAACCGATGCCAGTTTAAGCGATTTCGGTAATAGTATCGTCACTATACATGTTTTGTGCGATGTCACGGGTTAATCACGGAGACATAAATTCTCGTACACTATTATAATAGTCAATTTTTGCTGACACAAATAATCATTCGTTGATAGTCGTTACATGTTATTTAATATTTGATAAATCGTGAAATGGTTAAACATCATACAACAAATGTAGAAAAAATTGACATGTTAAACCTACGAAACTATAACATATATTACAAATATAGGAAAGAATCTATTAAAATATATAAGTTTGATATGAAATTGAAATGTTAATTGTATTTAACCTCCATTGTCTACGCTATGCGGTTTTAACACTGTCGGGCTGACTAGTGAAATGACAAGTTCATCCATCACATATTGAAAGTTCATTGATAACTGTCTTTGTCTCATTACAAAAAATTCACAGGAAACATAATTTATGTTAGAATTGGGAAATTCCTAAATGAAATACACATAATCTAAGCATATGTAGACGACATTAATCTCAACCGGAAAAAAAGTAACTGATCTGCTTTATTGCGACGTCGCATACATGCGTTATCAATGTCGCTTGGGCCGACATAACAACAATGCCAGATCATAGATATATTAAAACCTTTCCTAGACAAATGATACGTTAGTTTTTGTTTGGTACCATATCGCAAGGGCCGATTAACCAAGATCAACGTCACACATTCAAAGTTTGTTCATACAAAAATGTAAATATCGTTTACAATCAGCCCTTATCTAGGACTTTTTTCACTCCTTACAAATATGGCATTATCTTGGAAACACAAACCCTATACACTAGTATATAACATGTAACACAATCATCATAGTTCATTAAAATATTCAATCTTTTCTCCATCAGAAAAAAACAAACATAGAAAATCACTAATGAAATTGCTAAATGAACATAGAATGGATGGAAAACTATCTCAATTAATTTGAACCCGGAGATGCTCCATCCTCGGATACTTGTTGATGTTTGAGAGAAGCAATTTGATTGAGCACTTCAATTGTAAGAATGGTGTGAAATGGAAAGGATGTTGTAGAGTTGGAGTTTGGAGGAAGTGTGTTGGATATGTGAAATGGATGTTGGTGCTGAATAATAATGAGATGAAATGCCGTTGGAGGGAAATTTTAGGTCAAATTTTCAGCTCAAATTTTTGGAAGCTTCACCGACACCGATCTCAGGTTAATTTTGGGTTCGTTCAAGTCGATATGCTTATGACGTCGCACACATGGGCCATAGTCTAATTTCCAAAAATATAATCATAAATTACTCTGTGTCAAGATTGCAGCCCCTTACGTTGACCCATTGGTGCCCAAATCAAAAACACATTGTCGTGACAATGTGAATAAAAATTGTTATCTCCAATATTGCATTTTGACTTTTCTCACTTCATTGGAGGGACCTAAGTGCAAAAATTATAAAGTTCAGTGGTTGTTCCAAACTCGATTTCTATAATCCCCGAAAGATACTTTGTCATCTCTAGTCAAACATATAATAACCGAGAGTAATAAAGAAACGGGTATGATTCCACATAGACTTCCACTAGTTCTTCCTACTGACCCTTGTATACTTATAAGTAATCATTTACAATTCACTCTAAACCACGTACTAGTGCTTTCTAAAATTTGATGGACGTAATTTTATTATAATTTTATTTCATATAAAACCAAGAATGTGTAATTTTGTGTGATTCTACGTGGTGGAAATTATTGTTCCTATAATGCACATCTTAAGGGTGTTAATAGAATACCAATAAAAATGACGGACAATTACCCTTGTTCACGTTCCTCTTAGACAGTTATAGAATTTTGGAGAGAATATCAAACAAAAAATACTATAATTCAAATAAAATGGCACTTCTTACTCGTTAATAAAATTACTAGAATAAAAAAATTAAGAACATAATATCTATATCAAACATGTGTTCCTATGTTCGAGGGCAGAGTTCTGTAGCATATGAAACATTCAAGGAAGTTTGGGCCATAGTGTAACTTTTGCAAAGTTTCATTATATGCTGTCTTGAATTTGGGTCCCTTCCATCGACCCCTTCATGCCCAAGTCAGAACATTGTGGTCGTGAAAATATGAATTAGATAAGGGTATCTCCAATTTTGCATTTCTACTTCTCCCATTTTCCTGGAGAGGCCTAAGTGAAAAAACTTAAAAGTTCACCGGTTGTCCCAAAATTGATTCCTATCATCCTAGAAAAATTTTTGTCATCCCTAGCGGAACATATAATAACCATGAGTAATAAATAAACTGGTCTGATTCCACATAGACTTCCACAAGTTCTTTCAATTAACCCTCATATACTCATAAGTAATCTTCTACAATTTATTGTAGACCGCGTACTAGCGCTTTCTAAAATTTGATGGACGAAATTTTATTATCTTTTTATTTCATAAAAACGAGAATATGAAATTTTGTGTGATTCTATGTGATGGAATTTATCGTTCCCGTAATAAGGATATTAAAGGAATACTAATAAAAATGAGCAGAGATTAACCCAGTTCTCGTCCCTCTTAGATAGTACATATATCCGTATCAAACATTTGATCTTATGTTCAGCTTTAAAGTTCCGAAGTGTAGAGAACGTTGAAGGAAGTTTGGGCCATAGTGGAATTTTTGCAAAGTTTCGCCATACACTGTCTGTGAATAATTTGGGCCCAATCATGCCCATATCAGAACATCGTGGTCGTGACAGTGTGAATTATATATCTCCAATTATTTTATTTCGACTTCTCCCACATTCTAAGATGGACCTAAGTGCGAAAACTAAAAAGATAAACGATCGTGCTAAAATCGATTTCGATCACTGGATGTTAATAAATTCACGAACATGTATAAATTTCAATTAGTAGTTTCTAATATACTAATAACCATCATTAAAGTCAATTATATTTTTTTTGGTCAAACGTGTGCCCATTTGCTATGCTATTGGGTTGAAATTGTTAGGCTCACAATTAGGTTAGCCAACGCCAGTAAAAAATTAATCATTTGTCAATAAGGCTGAATTATGTTCGACGCCACTCATGCCGAGGCATAATTCACAAGGGTTCAAAACGATAATATATATGGAGCACACCTCATAAATCATTCTAAACATTCAACTTTCTCTCGAATTCCAACCGTCATCCAACCGAGGTTCTCAAAGGTATGGTTTCTATATTATTTAACATCCTTTATTTTGTTTTTCCCTTTTATATGTTTATGCATATGGAATGTGTTGCATGTTTTTCGATTTGTAGTTCCTATGGATTAGGATTCTAGGGTGTACACATTTTGTTTCTGTGTTCTCCCCCGATTTTTTTTTACCTTATTGGTTCAAGAACTTGAATTTCTCTGAGTTTCTACAATTATGTGTGTATCTGCTTGATTTGAGTGTGCGAATTCACTAACGCTTCGGTTCACATTCCTTTTGTGCGATTGTTATGCGACACCGCTCATTCATATTTGTGTCATTTTTTCATGTATGAGACATCGCACCCTTCTCGGTTGACCAATCGGTTATGCTGATATGTTAGCGATGTCGGTTATTGGCATCTAGGAGTTCTCATGCTTTCAAATGTGAATTTTTTTTGTCTATCACCTACCATGTTCGGTCTAAACACTGATGAGCGACGTCGTACTAACATGTCGGTTATGCCACTATTTTGAACCGACATGTAACTACGATACCTAATTGACCTAAACGATTAATTGAACCAATTTCTATTGAACTAATTTCTATCAATCCACACACACACACACACATATATATATATATATATATATCATCCATGACAATATGAATTTCAGGAATCATGGCTAATAATGAAGGTTCGAGTAGTTGTTCACCAATTGAGGTGAGAAATATTTTGTTTAGTTTTCTACGTTCCTTTTATTTTATTACTTATATTCCTATTTAGTTAGACATAATATCATTGACCAATGCAAATCTGCAGCAATTCTGATGAGGATCGCGCTTAGTATTCATTCAGTGAGGTCATTCCACATTTCATATCCAGATGAACTTTGGCTCAGTTCCAATATTGGTAAGTCCTACCCGTTACACCTGCATTTTATTTTCAATTAACATTTTCTCTAGATTACTTTCATATATACTAATTGTGGTTTTCAAATTTTTTTATTTTGTACGCCCCAGTCCAAATCGCTAAACTTCTACCAAATATCAAGACGCTTATTGTCTTGAGTGCGGGCGGAAGAGAGTATCACATGCACTACTCGGTAAACATGAGGCTCAAGACCCCGACCCCTAAGTTTTTTGGCGAGTTTCTTGATGCCCACGAACTGAGGGTTGGGGACACGCTCTACTTCGAGCTATTAGATGGTTCTGGGTCGGTAGTGTTTAATGTCCTCATTCTTCGGTCTTGATTTTTGTTTTACGGCTTAGAATTTGGAAAAAAATAAAAACAAACTTATTCAAATTTGGAACATTTGAAACATTAAGAGTATTTCAAGAATGTGATTTTTGTGTGATTTAATCTTTAATCTATTTATTGAATGCTATTTTAATGTTATTTAATCCTTAAAATATATCCTACCATATGGAAAAAAATTAGTATTACTGTGTGTCACAAAACTATAAATGATTTTTGTGTAGAGAAAATTTTGTTTCAATCATTCTGAAACTAGCAGATGTTATTTTTAACCAAATAAATTCAAATTGTTAACCCACTATTTCTTTAGGTGGAGGACAATTCTTACATCACAAAAAAAAGTTGTAGCAGTAATGTACTATTTTCTTGTGTAAAATGGACTTTTATTCGATTTGGTCGTTATAGGGCTCATTTGTTATGCTAGCGGGCTGAAATTGGTAGGCCCACATACATGTGAAATGTTGGTTATAGTGCGATGTTGATGCATGTGAGGCTGACATCACAATGATCCAAAACAACGTCGTTCAAAAACCTTTATAAATATGAGGTCCCTCATAATCAGTTCAATCTTTTTTTCCATTTCCCACAAATTTCAACAGTCGCCCACCCCCTCTTTCCGTTTTCTCGTTAAAGGTATGGTTTTTGTATTATTCAAACACCTTCATTTTTGTAATTGTTCCTTTATATTGTTCAATTTATGGTGTGTGAATGTGTTATGTTTATGGCTTTCTAGTTCTTACTTAGATTTGTTATAGTGTGAAGTTTCATTGCATATCATCCTAGATACTATGTTTTGTTATGTTTTTGGAAGTTTTTGTTTAATTTTCTGTTAAAGAAACATTTTCTAAATATGTTTGTGTGATTGTTGCCAACGTAAATTCTTATTTCTAATAATACGTTCTTCTGGATGAGACGTCGTAGATGTGTCGGTTTAACCATTGGTAAAACCAATTGGTTAGCTAAGTCGCATACATGGTTTAAGCTTGCTTTAATAATGTATATGCGAACTCATTCTTGTGCCAGTCATGTGTTCATTTTGGTCAACTACAGAGGGACTTCAGTGGTGCATGTCGACCGTGCTATCATTTTGGACTGACATGTACGTCTGACGTCCATGTGTAGTTCACCAAACCAGACATGTGACCAAGATAAATTTGTACCTATGACGCATGTCCTACGTTGCACCACTAGTAGAGAGAAGCCCATTAAAGATGGTGATAGAAGGAAGTTATATGTAAAAACCGTGGAATCACCTTAGTTTAAAGGTTACAAACTCGGAACCTCAATTTGGTCCAGGAAAAATCCAATTAAAGGCGGTTATTCATCCATTTAGGGCGGTTTTTAATAAGTGCCTTTAATCATGGCCATTTAAAGGTTGTTAAAATTATAATTACATTTAATTATCTCTAATTAAAGGAGGTTGCGTACAACCGCCTTTAATGGATGCCTATTCTGAGTTTGGAAATATAAGACAAACTGCCTTCTGAGTTTGTAATAAGTTATACATTGTAGTTACAATGAGACAAAGGGCCTTTCGAGTTGGTAATATACGTCGGGGACTATTTTTCAAACTCGTAACGGTGATTTCAGCTCCTTAATTTTTTTAAATAGGGGTTCCAATCTCGAAACCCACTCTGTATAAATAAAAAATACATGGTCATCTGTTGAATTATTCACAAAGAAGCAAAATCTAAGGGTTTTCTCCTTTTCTTAGTCCATTGAAGAGCATTGTATTCATTGGAGAAGGTAAGTGGTATAACCTTTTATTTTACAAAATTATTAGTTTTACATCTATATAAATCTTGAATTAGGGTTTTTAGTTAGGTTAACTACGGTTTATGGTTATGATCATTGTTGTTAAAATGCTAATGGTTTTCATTGTAATTGACTTGTAGTGTGATGGAACGGGATAAACTAATTGGTAATGATCTTAGAAAATCACCCAAGTACATGTTATTGATTGAAACATTTCTTACTGTAGCATTTGAAGATGGTTCTAAAAATGGCATTGTGCAAGCCCGGTGCCCGTTTAAAGACTGTAAAAACGATGTGTATTTAAGAAGGAAGAAATTGCAGGGGCATCTCATAATGAGAGGGTTTCAAACTTCCTACACTCGTTAGGTATGGCATGGGAAAGTTGAAGAAACAACATGGATGATATATTCGAGTTACGCGAATGTCGGAGATGAATTAGATGGGAATGAGGAATTTGACGAAATGGTGGAGGATGTTGCAAGAGAGTTTAATGGTAAACCCGAGGCATTACAAGCATTACGTGAAGACATAGAGACGCCATTCTACAATGGTTCAAAACATTCGGTACTTAGTTCGACTTTAAGGATAATGAATTTGAAGGCCAAATTTTGTTGGATCGATAAGTCAATGATGCTTACTGAATCTCTCCCTGAAGGCAACATGATGCTGGATAGGTTGTATGCCACAAAAAAATACTGTGCCCGATGGGATTGGAATTGGAAAAAATACATGCTTGCTCGAATGATTGTATATTGTACCGAGTAGAAGAAGATGAAAATCTAGAAACATGTCGGGTATGTGGTTAGTCTCGGTACAAATTGAAAAGGGGTGAAATTGCGGTGGGTGCAGAAGTGGTAACTAAAATAAGGACAAAAACATAGGTAAAAGTGATGTGGTATCTCCCAATCGTTCCCCAATTGAAGAAATTATTTGTGTGTAAGGAAGACACAAAATTAATGCGATGACATGCAGAGAGGGATCGATCGGTGAAGGATGTGATTAGACATACGTCAGATGGTGAGAAATGGAAAACAATTGATGCTCTTTACCCTGAGTTTGGAACAGAACCCTGGAATTTGAAGTTTGGGCTATGTACTAATGGAAAGAATCCATTTGGTAACATGAGTAGTACACATAGTTCTTGCCCTGTTATGTTGGTTACCTACAATCTTCCATCGTGTTTGAAAATGAAACGTAAGTATGTGTTGTTATCTGTGATGATTTCTGGTCCTAAGCCACCGGATAATGACACACATGTGTATCTTACTCCTATTGTTGAGGATTTGTTTATCTATGTAAGGATGGTGTTCTCACATATGACAAGAGTGTTTAAGAACACTTTACATTGAAAGCGATATTATTTTGCACTATTAATGATTTTTCGGCATTCAGTAATTTGTCCGGCTACTCATTGAAAGGCCACTTTGTTGTCCCGTGTGTGAGAAGGATACTGATTACCACCAATTGAAGCATGGTTGTAAAATTGTATATCAAGGTCATCGTCGCTTTCTTCCGATTAGAGATGATCATGGGTTGGGTCTACTAAGACACAGACTTGACTAAAAAATGTTAGTTAGACCCAGACCCGTCGGGTCTAAAAATGTTAGACCCATACTCAGACCCGATGGGTCTGAACGAGTTTTGGGTCCAAAACGGGTCTTAAATGGGTATAAATTTTTAAAATATTCTTCAATAAATTAAATATGTATTATCTTAAATATTAATATTTCAAGTTCAATATGGGTATA
This sequence comes from Rubia peregrina, assembly GCA_032355705.1. Classification (NCBI taxonomy): domain Eukaryota; kingdom Viridiplantae; phylum Streptophyta; class Magnoliopsida; order Gentianales; family Rubiaceae; genus Rubia; species Rubia peregrina. The sequence goes on from JAULKK010313597.1 coordinate 10,797, forward strand.
AATTAATTTTTCAAGAAAATAAAATATACAAAACACATTATTTGTTTACTTAAAAATTGAAATACAGAGGGAATATGAAAGTAATTTTTAAATTAGGATAAATAATATTTATAGTTAAGTTAATATTGGTCTACGGGTCGGGACTGGGTCTTTATATTTTAGACCCAGACCTAGACCGATTTTTAAAAATCTAGACACATTCCCAAACACGACCCGATGGATCTCAATTTTTTGGACCCATACATAACCTAACGGGTCAAGACCCTATGGGTCTGGGTGGGGTTCTAGACCCACGATCATTCGTACTTCCGATGGACCATCCATAGATCAGTGAAAAATGGTACAATGTGGTAGTAAAGGCTTGAAAAGCACCGGTTGCTTGAATAGACATTCAAATATTTGAAACTGTGAAGAATTTTCCCAATGACTTTGGGAAGAAGAAACGTAAAGTGTCTGTGAATGGGATTCGGAAGAAATGCTCCATTTTCTTCATATTGCTTTATTGGGAGTGTTTGGATGTCAGACATTGTCTTCATGTTATGCACATTGAGAAGAATGTGTGTGTTTCTTTGGTTGGGACATTGTGGGATTCCTCTGGGGAAAGGACGGGCTTAAGGCTCAGTTAGATTTTAATGATATTGGCGTTTAGAAGAATTTAGGCCTAGTGAGTTCTGATGAAAATTGTTACTTGCCCCCTCCCCACTTGCTATTCTATGTCTCTGTCGGAGAAGAAATATTTTTGTGAGACCCTTAATAGTGTCAAGGTCCCGACAGCGTATTCTCCCAACATCACTACCTGTGTATTAGTTCAGGAGTTGAAGTTGGTTGAGTTGAAACCTCATGGTTGTCACAATATGATGTAGGAATTGAATGTCATTGCGATTCGATCGTCATTTCCATCCCAAGTAATATTGTGCATTACAAAGCTTAGTTTGTTTTTCAACTCCATCTGCAGCAAAAGTATTAGTGTTTCAAAGTTGGACCGTTTGCAGTCAATGATTATGGAAGTTCTGTGTCGGATGGAAATGTATTTTTCACCATCATTCTTTGACATTATGGTCCACCTGTGTGTCCATCTTGTGCATGAAATAAAGCTTTATGGTCATGTCTTCCATAGTTGGATGTACCCTTTCAAGAGGTACATGAAAATATTTAAGCATTTTCTAATAAATCAGTACAGACCTGATACAAGTATTGTATAGAGGTATGTAGCGAAGGATGTTATCAACTTTTGTACCGATTACATTAAGGAGTTCAATTTGGTTGGGGTTCCAACTCATAGTCATGAGGGGTAGATGAAAAGTCATGGGGTTAGACAGGGAAACTTTTTAACCCTAGAACGGAAGTACTGCTCATCTTCATGTCCTTCGCAATCATCAAGTTGTTGTCCCATATATAGAGATTCATATGGATTCCATTAGAGTCGCGAACCCTAATTTCAATGAGGCCAGGGTCTTGCAATTACACAGTGGAACTTTTTTGTCATGGTTGCGCAAACACGTATCCGAGGAAGATTATCCTATGATAGTAAAATGGTTAGCTCGTAGACCACTTGGTACTGTACTCCCTTATGAAGGATACTATGTCAATGGTTTTACGTTTGACACAAAATTAATGGATGATAAGGGTGTGTCTCAGAACAGTGGAGTGTCTCTAGTTTTCAAAGCATTTCATGTAAGTAATGGGAATGATAACAATGAAATGTACGCTCACCAATGTTACTTTGACAAAATTTCATATATATGGGAGCTTAATTATGTCAATATGAGTGTAGCTATTTTCAAATGTCAGTGGGTTGATTTCAACAATGGACAACGGACTAAGGATTTTTGTTTCACCCTTGTGGATAGAAGTCAGATAGGTTTCCAGGAAGATCCTTTCATCTTGGCATCCTAAGAGCACTAGGTTTTCTATGTGAAGGACCCCTCCGATCCTAAGTGGGAGAATGTTGCGGAAGGGAAACACACATTCCTCTAAGAATATGATGTCGAAGAAATTGTTGGTTTCGGTTAAAATTCAACTGGTGTTGGGATTGATGATGCTATCTTACTTGAGGAGGGCGATATTAGTTTAAACAGTTTCATTTGACGTAGCAATCATGATGAGGGAATTTGGGTTGATGTATGTTGAAAGGTGACATGTAAAAAGTGGAGGGCCAAGAAGGTGTTGAAGAAAAGAAAACATAAGTAGTATGAATGATTATAATTGGTTGTGTTCTGAAATTGAACTACTACCAATTTGTTTCAGCTAATTTTGGCTTTGACACTACTAATATTCAATAAGTAAAACACAATAATCTCTGAATCTAAAATGGCATGAAACCTGATAATGAGAATATGAATCCATATTTCAAACGTGATAATAAGACATACGCAACCATCCCAAAATAATAATAAAAAGTCAATTACAATCCGATAATTAAAAAATAATTTGATAATGAGACATCATTAGAGAAAATAACATTTGTGAAATTTGTAAATCAAGGTCATCCTCAATATAGCCTGTAGATATGGATCGGTCAAGACGTGGTCAGTGCTATGACACGAAATGACGTTCGTAGGCTCCTTGTCCTTTCTCCATCTTTAAAATCCATGCCTTCATCGCGGCGAACTCTTTGTTTACCCACTTATAGAAATCTCTAACACCTTTGAAGTAGGCCTTCTTCGAATCTATATGCAATAGTTAAACATAAACAAATTAATATGAGGGTGATGAATATTACCGAATTTAAAATACATGAATTTCAGTAACCTTCATCAACTCTGGCCCTCTTGCTCACCTCCCAACCGTCTTGGGTCTTGTAACACCATTTTTTATCTACCAAAATGCACTTCTTATTTTCGAAGTAAGTTTTGTAAAAATAATTTGGGGGCTTCACTTCACTAGAAATTTCCAACCCCTCGACCTTCCTCAATATGAGGGTGATTAAAATACCATATGGGAGGCTCCTTACCACCCTCGTCGATGTGGAAACCTAAAGCATATGCCTAAATATCGCCTCCCCTAGGTTAATCTTCCTACCTTTCATTATGAAATAGAACATCATCAACGTGGTATATTTGGGCTCGTTGATATGGCTAGATGTCGGTACTAAACACCTGGAAATCATCTCATAGACTATACATTGATCGAATGTCAAAAGTGGAAGAAAAAAGGTCTCTGGTTTACCTAAATTAGCCACGTTCCACTGAACATACCTCACACTACATTGTATAGGGTCTACGTATGGGTAATCAACAAGTAGTGGCCATTTTCCACTATGATAACAATCATCCAACGGACCCACTAAGTCTTCAGGGTAAACTCTTTCTGGGTTCCTACACATGAACTCTAGAGTTTCATTCAAAGTCTATTGATCAATTAAAATGTCAAACCCCCCAACCCTAGTGGAGTAAGCCTCATTCGGAACCTTGTGCAAGTTACTAGAGAATTGACATGTTAAATAAAAATAGGCTGATTCATTGCAAAAATAATAATTTTCCTAAATGTTGGCCCCTAAACTTTTCTAAGCGCTCGGCTAATCCTAATTCAATAGTGGAAACCATGCCTATTAAAGGTGGTTCCTTCAACCCAGAGAAGTTACTTTTGGAGTGACTTCTATGGTCGTGCCTTTGATCCTCTGCGATCAAAGGAAGTTCTGGGATCCGCCATTGAATGACTAGAATCAAAGCTGATTATCAATCGCCTTTAATCCTTTTATGGAACCTTCTTTGATTTCTTGCGAACTTGGAACATATACTCCGACATTCAGACTATAGGTGCAATTTCGAGTGTCGAATTTCTTCTAACTTCATTCTACTAATGATTTCCGCTTCCCCTTGCCAAAGTTATTTGGAAATTCTTTGACCCTATCAAAAATTTAATCACCCGTTAGCAATACCGCCGGTGGACATAACTCGATCTCACCATTGAACTACTTCTTTGCAAGATGCCCCGGGTGCCCAGTGGGAAGAAACTATCTGTGGCCCTGGTAAACCGTGGTTTAGCAGGAAAAAATGAAGTTTCCGTTTCACAAACAGTCACGTACTGCCCTTCACGGAATATCCAGACAAATTTCCGTAAGTTGGAAAATCGTTTATAGTGCTGAACGACAAGGTCTTCAACGTGAAATACTCTTCCAAAAGACCATCGTAAGTCCAAACCCCATCACTGAACAACTTCACCAAGTCTTCTATAAGAGGAGCAAGATAAACATCTATATCATTACCAAATTTTCCTAGGACCCGAAATCATCAATGATAACAACACATACTTCCATTTCATTGTCAACCAGGAGGGGAGATTGTAGATTACCAACATTACAGACCAAGAACTATGAGCGCTGCTCATATTACTGAATAGATTCATTCCATCGATTGATAGGCCAAACCTCAAATTACGAGGCTCTGATGCAAATTCAAAGTAAAGGGCATCAAGCTTCTTCCATTTCTCACCGTCAGACGTATTAGTAATAACATCATCCCCAGGGATAACCCTATCTGAATGCCAGCATATTAACTTAGCATCCTCTTTGCAAACAAACAACTTCTTCAAACAAGGAATAACCAGGAAGATACTATAAAACTCTAACGGGGATCTTCTTCTTTGAGATGGAACCAACTTCTGCACCCACAACAATCTCTCCCCGCTTCAACTTGTATCGAGACTTACCACAAACACAGAAAGTTTCTCTATCTGCATCCTCCTTCCATCTATACAACATACAATCATTCGGACAATCATGAATTGTTACCAATTCCAATCCCATTGGACAAAGAATCATTTTTGCGACGTACGACCTATCCGGCATCAGATTACCATTTGGAAGAAATTCCCTTAGCAATTCAAGTGTCTCAGTCATCCCTTTCTCAGTCCACCCGTACTTGGGAGGTTGTCGTTGACCTTTCAAAAATACAATTTATAAGCCCTAAATGCTTACTAAATACAATTAAGTAGATAGTGGCAAATGGGGGTGGTCAACGAAAAAGAGGGATTTTTCTAAGGTTTCATGCATATAAGGGTGGATATAAGCCTAGATATACATATACATAGATATATAAAAGCAAGTAAAAAGGGGGTTTTTTTGGTTGGTTTTTCCTAAGTTATGAAAGTAAAGAAAAGATAACTAGCAAGGTAAGTAATTAACTATGATAATCATGCAACAAACTAATAAAAAGTGATTAAAACTACAAAAGACAAAGCCTTGGGGGAAATTGATTTCCACTTTAGAGCCTCTTATCTATCCTTGAATATATAACATATTCACTACTTTAACTAATTGTTGTGAAGATAAATTTTCTATCCTTCTTTTATGGTAGTTCACAAGAGTGAATTCAAGACCTCTTGCTAAACCTCACTATTGACCCCTTTAGCCGAGAAACAGCTAAAGATATCCCATTAATGTCATTGAGTACGAAGAATCAACAAGCTTGGCAACACTTATAAAAACTACACCGTGTCTAATAATTGAACCAATTCATGCATTTACACAAGATTAGTGAAAACGTTCAACGTTCATAGACCTCTCATATTTTCTATATAAAATGAACACGACAAAGAGTTCGACATCATCACATTCATCTAGAAATTATCAAATCATAATCCCAATTTGAAGCTCTAACTGATGCTCTTGGATTCCAAGTCAAAAGTGGGAAAATTAGCTACTTTTACCTATTCCGAAAAAGTTATCCTACAAGCATTGCATATTCTCAAACTTCCAATCAAATAAATGACATTAACAAACAACATCAAAGCTTCATAAATTCACAATAGAAAAGGCACTAAATAGATGGAAATGATTCTCAAGATATGGATAAGGAAGTGTCAATCAATTTCTCCCAAGAAGAAAACTAGCCTAGATAATGAAAACTCATAACAAATCTACAAGAATTCATGGAAGAAATGAAAAAACTAAGAAAAGATGAAGAAAAACTAAGGTTTTGAGGCCCCAAGTCGGGCTTAGACAAATGGGGGAAGATGGGGCCTATTTATAGCCTAATTTGGTCAAGAAAAGTCAAAAAAAGTGTGGCAGAAGTGCATGGGGTGCGGGTCGGGCCCGTACGAAGTTCCCCAGCGCACAGCCGCGCGAGTGCAGTGGTTGGCGCTCATTTCGACTCAGCAAGATGATTCCTACTTGTACCTTGGGCACGCAGGCGTGCGCCTAAGTGCTCGGACCGCGTGCATGTCGGGTTTTTTTCCTTCAACTTCATTGCATTGCTATGGGTTAACCACTGATCCGATTTTGGAGTTCTTATAGTCTATTTTATACTACTCGAGAAGAAAAATCCAATGGTACCACCCTTGGAGGCTGATTTTTCTATGAAAATTCTATGAACTTGGCCCAAACTTCTGGGTCACAATTCATCTGCTTCTTTGTTTTCTTTTTTTGACCCTTCTATCGTCTACCACATTTTGACTCGTGGCCTTCATTCTAACATCCTTGAAAATGGCCTTCACTAAACCACTCTGAAGTTCTTACGAGCAATCTACAAATTAATCTAAAAAGGACAAAAAGATAATAAAAGAGATGTTAAATGCTTCGAGAAATACATTTATTAGACGTCTCATCAGTACTTCATCTTAAAATTAATTATCCTTAATGTAGCGCTCAATACAGAATGTTTGGACCCACCATACAATGCATTCTTCTTGTCATTGATCAACTCTTCTAGTGTCTCCGATTTACCATGAAATTTTCTAGCTACATCCCCCCACCAATTCATCAAATTCACCGTTTCTCTCTAAATAAACCCCTTCATTAGTTTTAACATCATAGTTATAACCGTGTGAACCTCCCCATGCCATATCCAGTGTGTATAAGTTGTTTGAAAACCTCACATTATAAGATGTGCACGCAACTTCTTCCTCCCCACATATGCATCATTCTTACAATCATTATAGGCAACGTGCATGAACCTTGCGTTTTCTTGACATATGTTTAAAGGCCAATGAAAGAAATTATTCTACCAACGGAATAGAATTGGGTGAGTCCCTATGATTGCCATCGATTAGTTCAATTCTATGCATTAAAGGAGCATGTGTACGACCTACAATGGAGTATGATTTCAAACGAGTATGGCACACATCCTAACCTCTAATCCAACCTAATTTCCCTCAAAAAACTTATTCAACACATAAACTAGTTCATTTTTTTAACATAATTGAATGGACTGAAATCTGATAAGTGATTGACTAGAACATACCTTCAAGAATTAGTTCCACAAGAAAACCCAAGGAATGGGTTATGCCTCTTAACAAATTATTCTCCAAATTGTGAGGCTAGAACCCGCTAAATATAAGCTTCTCGTTATAATTGTTCCGACAGCGGAACTTATCTACTACTAGCTCAAAAATAACTGGACATGGTTCCTAGGTCAGACCTATAGTCAGAGGATGTTACGATCTCGTAATAATATTCATCCTTTCATACAGCCCCAACCACAAAGGTTTTGGACTCAGAACTCTCTTCGTATCCCAGCTTTGAGTCCAGAAATTAACAATATTAGTCACTATGCCTTTCATTGTTCTCAATCAAAGGTGGTTATTTATGGAATCACCTTTGATTCACATAAATAGAAGGCAGTTCTTTTATAATCATCTTCCAACAACACTGAACCGCCTTTGAATTTTGAGGGTGACCAGAATGACCTGATTTCGAACTCAGAACCTTCTCCTGAAGGAAGTTCCTGGAAAATTAAGCCAAACTGCCTTTGAACTCCAACTTTAATAGGTCATTGTCCACTAGTGATTGCATTGCCTCATTATAATTAGCTGCATAACAATCTAGTAACTTCCCTTTGTAACTAAAACTTTATACCGATTTTGTGTAGTAATAGAAACAAATTTTATGTTATCATACTCGGGATGAGGGTTGTTTCCGGTGGATCTAGAGTAGGGGATGCGAAAAGAACCTCCTCTTGCCATTTCAAAAGCACCTTCTACTATGTATGAGAGCGGTTGAAGCGAATTGTTTTCCTACGTCGGAAGGGTTTGGACGATTTTGATGTTTGGATGAATGAGGATTTTTCTTGATTTGGGTAATTTTTTTACTTAAATACAGAGTCTATTCCTAGTTTGGAATCCTATTAGGCCCTATTATTGAAGGGACGAATTAACTTTTTTTGATTTTAGAATGGGTAATTTGGCCCTTCATTAATAGGGACTAATTAAGCTTCTGAAGTTGGAATAGAATTAGTCCTGGTAAAATGCTACTTCAATAATTTCTAGCGCAGGGCCGGAAATGGGGGACGAGCTCGGAATGGGGTATTTTGAGCTCAAAAAATTAATCACCCCAACCTTTCAAATGAGGCCGATTAGGCTTCTAGACTCGGAACTAGTTCCAGCTCATTTTTTTAAGAGGTAATCAGCTTCCGAACTCAGAAATAAGTATGATCCAATGGTATATTTTTAAATCTTCATGACTTTTCCAAACATATTAAATTTCAAATCTTCAAATACATTAAATATACTAACATCTTACATTTTTAACATGAACATAATCTTTTAAAATACATGAAATAAACAACAATTCATGACTTACAGAAATATAACATTATAAAATCACAAAAAAGAAAATTAAAACATTCATGGTAGTAAGTTTTGGAAACAATGCATCATAGTTGTAAAAGTTAATCAGAATTTCTTCCTAAGACCCTTGGACATACTATCAACGTTCTCATCGAGATTGGCTCCTTCTTGGTTTGCACCATCCTCCACCTCTTCCTCGCTCTCCGAAACAACCGGCTCTAGGTCAGGTGCCTCTTCATCCTCGCTCAGTACTAGATGGATTCCCTGGGATTCCATGAAACGTTGTTGCTACGCCTCTGCTCTAGCTAACATCTCGTGGGTTTGCTCCATGTCGCCCCAAATGCAATTGAAACACTCCCTCATTCGACTCTTCCAACTGCTTTGTGAATCTGTCAACACAAGCATATTACAACTACATTCTTCATAAATAAAAAATTAATATTAAAAATATTTATGAACTAAATTTGTACACTTATGAGTAGACGTTCTCTCGGCTCAATCAAGATTATCTTCCTTAGCCTTTTTTGCATTATTTGTGGCTTGACCCGAAATCACCCGCGGCTTCTATTTACCATCAAATGTAAATTGCAATTGTTTGTTTTGGAACCATGCCTCATCATAGTACTCCAATCGGAGAGGACGATCTTGGGGTACGACTTTGGCTTTTTTTGATATTTCCATAATCAATCCACGGTATGGTAGATCCTTCTTATTCATGTTTGTAGCCTTGAGTATGCTTTTGAGGATGGTGTACCTGGGGTTTATCTTCACCCCCTCCATCAAGTAGTAGAAGAGCATCAAATTGTCGACGGTCAGGTCGCATGTATATACACCTGTGGGCAATACATTCAAGCATACCCACCAATAACTGAGGCATTGCTCAACCGTAAGTACACCAATGTCATAAATCTCAGTCGGGCCCATGGTACTTCCACTCTGATGAAAATATTTCCTAGCCATTGCTACAGGGTCTAAGGGGGTGGACTTGGTGATCGATGGGCAAATTTGTTGTTGATAGATCTCTAAGGGGGCTATGGTATCAGTTTCAGTAGTCAATTGTGCAGAGCAGGTATAGCTTGATCTTAAGGATTGATCATAAACTTGTTAACCGTAATAAGTTTTTCATTCACTTTAGTACTATCCCTATTATTCATGCTTTTCCCTAAGTTGGCATAATATTGAATCACCTCATCCATGTATACATTTTCTACTAAGCATAACAAGTTTTCAATATGTTGGAACTTTGAAATGGTCTAACAAATAGCGCAAGCTCAAATCAGATATTAATGATGCACGAATAACCTTGGCATATAACCACTTTACCCTTCGAAAATTCAACATACCTCTCTTCCACCTTGCTATTGAAAAATAATTCCGATGGTTGAATCTCGATGATCGGTTGATAGCTACTAATGTACACCTTTATGAATGTGTTAGCCGATGCATTTAACACATTTATTATCATCTTTTTGTTGGTTGATTGCTATTTTTTGTTAGGTTTGCACGACAAAGGGTTTAGACAGCCATTATTGATTTTCTTGTATAAATCCCGCATTTTGTAGACTTAATTGAGACTAACGGACACTTTGTACTCATGGGAACCTAGATATTCCCATTTTATCTCATTAGAAGGTTGCTTGTGAGAGCTTTTTCATTTTCTTTTATGAAAGGCCATCTGCGAGGGTTGTCGTAGATATTTGAAGGTCATTCGCAAGGATGGTAGAAGATATCGAAGGCCATCCACAGGAATGGTAGTATATTAAAGCCCACGGACTCCAAAACATTTTAGTAGATGGAATTGGAACCAGGAAAGGCTGATTCAAAATTCAAGAAGGCCAAAGTAGAAATTGAAGGATCGTTGTTTGAGGTTTCACAAGTTCTGGGCACAATTCGAGAAGAATCAGCAATTGAGGGTGTCACCGCTGGATTTTTCTTCTTGATCACTATAAAATAGACTACAACAACTCCCAAATCGGACCTACGGTTCACCCATAGCGGAGCAAAGAAGTTAGACGAGTGAACCAGCCATAGCAGGCGCGAACCTCATAAGGCTTATGCAGACCAAAACCAAGCACGACCCGAACCAACTGGCACATCCCGTGTCAGGGGGCCTTGGAAAATCTAGTATTACCTGGCATCGGCTGTGTCAAAATCTGGCACGAGGGTCCCCTCTTTTCACTCCAAAATTGGTTAAGTATAGGGGCGGGACGTTCCGTTTTACACGTTCTGCACCGTTTCAAGTCACAAATGCCAAGACCAGCCTATGGGTTGGGAAGAATGATGTGAGGCATGCCAAGGTACTGGGAGAAATAAGGTTTCACCCAATGGGATGTGCAAAACAACGCAGACGCAGATCAAAAATGAGCAAAACAGGGACCCGACCCGTAGCCCGCACCAGATGATACGCGCACAACCGGAATGACCCATGACCAATTCAGTACCCCATGCCAGCATGATTGGAATGGACAGTGCTTGACACGCCTGTGTCCTAGCTGACATCCCACGCCGGCACGAGCCAGTGGCAGCTGCTAGGTTTTTTGACTATTTTAGGCCTTTTACAAGGCCTAATACCCTACTTCTATATA